>JAHZND010000973.1:0-18309 GCA_027744115.1 Acrocyrtus sp. NNG-2020
TCAGTACTATACATAAATATGGTAGTAATTGGCTTCAGTAGGAAGGGATTTGAGAAAAAAATCTTTGTGTATGTACTTTTTAATAGGATGGAACTTCGATGCGTGGTTGGGGTAATACGACACGGTGATAGAACCCCAAAGCAAAAAATGAAGATGGAAGTGAAACATTCAAAGTAAACATGAAATAGTATTAATAGAAAATGTAATGCTTTATCTTTAATGTTAATTTCCACGCAGTATAAATTAATTTAATTTGTTTCTTTGTTAATCAGATTCTTTGAGCTATTTCAAAAGTATGGAGGCAATCCAGGGAAGAATGTTAAGCTCAAAAGGCCCAAGCAACTGCAGGAAGTCTTGGATATTGCGCGATTTCTTCTCTCCGAAGGGCAAAATACGGAGAACAAGGATGTAGAGATAGAGGAGAAGCGAAGCAAGCTTGACCAACTTAAAAGCGTTCTCGAAATGTACGCAATCTAAAAATTTCGCCACTTTAAGCCACCTATAAAACCACAGCATACACTAATTTCTTTTTACTGACATGAAGATATGTTTGCTTGATCTTTATCCCTGCATAATTCGAATAGGTACGGATACTTTTCTGGGATTAACAGAAAAGTGCAATTGAAATACCAGCCAAAAGGTCGCCCCAGAGCTTCAAGTAGTGAAGATGGTTAGTTAATATACCTACTTCAAGTTCATTGGCCATATAGTTCAATATTCAAACAATAGATTATATAAAATAAAATTAATAGATAACACTACCACTCTTAATTTTGCAGACGCCCCAAAAGTGCCTTCCTTAGTATTAATATTGAAGTGGGGTGGTGAACTTACACCTGCAGGTAGAGTGTCTGCAGAGGAACTTGGACGAATTTTCCGTTGCATTTACCCGGGAGTTAAAAATGGTACAGTGACAAGACTAGATTACGTTGTATTTTTGGTTGAGACCAAAATTGTCTATATTAATTTTCTGATTGAATGTTTTCTAGACAGTTAGTTCATCATATAACAAACAATACATGCATATAATGAAAGCATAAAAATCCTTTTGTTAAGTGTTCAAATTATGGATTTTATTGTGCTTTTTAGAGTGAAGCAGAAACTTCATGATCTAATGCAACAAGATAAAGACCTTACTCCAGAAGACATGGAAAAGTTAAACCCAAGTAATTCCAAAAGCATCAACGTTGCCTTGCAGTACATCAAAAACCCGTACAAGCTGTGTGAGTCCGTTCTGGAAATGATCCATAGACTCGTTCAATTGATTCAAGCAAAACGTGATGACACTACCACGAAGGATGCAGTTCTCTACCATGGAGAAACGTGGGATCTTATGTCACGTCGTTGGGCAAAATTGGAGAAAGATTTCAATGCCAAGGGACACTTTGACATTTCAAAAATTCCAGACATTTATGACTGCATAAAATATGACATTCAACATAATTCACACGCCATAGGGTTTGATCAGGCTGAAGAACTGTTCAACAGCGCTAAGTACCTGGCAGATGTTGTCATTCCACAGGTAACATAACGTGGAAAATATGTGAATTATCTGATTGGACTGTTATTAATCATAAAATATGTCATTTGATCAAAATAGGAATATGGAATGGCCAAGCTAGAGAAGCTAGCAATTGCTCAGGGAATTTGTACACCGCTTTTGAAAAAGATTCAAGCAGATTTCCAGCGGAATATTGAACCAGCAGACGAATCAGTGAACAGATTGAACCCAATGTATTTTGCAATTTACTTTTTTATAGCTTACTGCCTACACTTCATTTATTAGCTAACACGTATGTAATTTTGTTTTACCATAAAGGTATTCCCATGGGGTGTCCAGTCCTGATCGCCATGTTAGAACCAGGCTTTACTTCACAAGTGAAAGCCACATTCATTCGCTTCTCACAATGATTCGGTTTGGAGGCCTGGGCAATGTGAGTTTTGGTTTACAGATTGCTAATGCATTTTCGTTATAAGGAAATATCTGTTCATTATAACTAACTTTTTGGCCAACAGAAAAGCCTGGACGAACAGTGGAGGAGAGCAATAGAATATGTTAGTGCTGTGAATGAGCTGAATTATCTCACACAAATTGTGATCATGATGTACGAAGATCCTACTAAAGATCCATGCTCAGAGGAAAGATTCCATGTCGAGCTTCACTTCAGTCCTGGTGCAAACTGTTGCGTGCATAAAACAGTGCTCCCTGGACCTGGATTTCGTCCGAAACGGAGAAGTGATGTGATGAAGGTAGTTAATGTAATAATATAATCACTGCATCAGCGTTGCTATTTATTATAGCGGTCATAAATAAACAAAATATTTATCTAGAACAATGATGCTGCAGCCGCTACTCCATCGTCTCCTACACCAACTGTGGTTCTTCAGTGTGAGAAGGATGGTCGTGAGGAGTCCAAGCCTATAGATATTCCAGCAACCGCAGACGTCTTAATCAAAAATTTCGAAAGTCCGTTTAAACTCAGTCCGAAGACATCGAAGCAGCTTTCTTTTAGTGAATCTGAAATTCACCGAAGACGATCTCTGTCTGAATCAGAGGAGATTCCCGCTTCATTTGACAATGGCTGTCAGGAAACATCAAAGTCGATTGAGTGTACCAAAGTGGTACAGATAAAGTAAGTTTTGGAAACTGCTGTAAGTTGTTTCAATAGATAGCCAAACTGATAAGCTTGAGCAAATATTTTAATAATTTTTAAATTCTAGGGAAGGAAGTCCTCGCAATGCCAGAGCCAATTCAGTAGAAGCCTCAGTCGTTCCAACAAGCAAATTTTTAAGTAAGATTAGACATTTTAATGAATTATAATTACACCGGCATATACAGTTTGATCTGTAGTCTGAATCTAATAAGCTGAAAATTTTTATTTGCAGATAAATTCGATTTCAGGATGTTGCATCGAAAATTTAAAGGGTTCACTCAATCTCCCTATCTCTTTTCTACTGCAGTTATTACTGGAAAGACTCCAGCACTAACATTTGAGGACTTAAAGTCCTTCATACAAGTGGAACCTGCTGGAACGGGTTAGGACTATTGCCATAAGACCAATTCAAAATTCTCAAGTCTTTAAATAACTCCTTTAAACCTGTGCCTTCCCTGTGCATTTACTAGGTGATATCAGGAATGCTGCCCAATTTCCATCTGTTAGATCACTGGAAACACTTCATAATGCATTGTCTCTTCGACAATTGGACGAATTCCTGGAGCGAATTGTCTCAACAAACTATAGACCGGCAGCTTCTCTCCCTAATTCTAACGGAGAGTCCAGTAAACATCAACGATCTAAAGGAAACAGTGAAGCTTCCCCCAAACTTGACGAAGAAATTACACCAGAACTTACTCGCAAACAAAATGACCTGGAGTTAAATTCAAATAAGAAAGAGTCAGCCCGAAGAATGTTGACGTCCAATTACATTCCAGCGTCAGTTGCATTCTACCTCAGAGGGAGCAGTATTGCACCTTTCGTAGTGAAGAGAAATAACAGTGCATGCCTACTACTCGTTTAGCCCAAAGCCTTATTAAAACTACTTACTACTACTGTTGATGATTTACAGTTTGTACTTTTCATTGTCCAGAGATTACGCTTCAAACCAGATAATAAATCATAAAATATAAGCACGCCCGTTTTGATATTTTTTGTATAATAAAGTCCATTTTACAGAGAAGGTAAAGCGGACAAGAAGCGATAGAATGATTGAATCTACGACTAACATAACATTCTGTAGTAAATAAAAGTGACATGCGCATGTAGTTTTATTTTTTATAAAAAGTACTGTAGTTTTTATTGATGTTTTCTTAATGCTTTGAGATTTGACAGTAATTAAACAATAAGGTGTTTAGTGAGCAGAAAATGTTTGAAATGTATGGAGTACAGAGCAGTAAAGTTTACCGAACACAGAAGTTATATTCTGCTGTGCACTGTCCATTACATTTCCAAAAAAATGTCTTCAAATTGCCTCCAGTTCCCATTTTGCTTTTAATGATAGCCATGTCCATGCCCGTGGCCATGGCCGCCATGGTGATGGTTTCCATGTCCATGATGTCCATGACCTATAATTGACCCCTCAATTTAGTAACTAATCAATTGCGCAATTAATAACTACCTGACTAATTCATTTTGACTATAACCATATTTTCCATGTTGTCCATGGTGACCTGAAATTTGACAAAAATGTTTTCTTGTATAACATGATTATGAACTAATTGAGTCATTATTCTAAACTTGTTCTAAACTTCAAAAAAAATTTGTACCGTATTTTCCATAATGCTGGTGATGACCGTGATTTCCATGGTTTCCTGATTGGCATACAGAAATTCATGTGAATTCATGTATACTACTTGCACATTAGTACATTGGGATAAATTGGGGTAATGTGATACTTACCGTGAGAACCTTTGTAACCCTGGTGATGGTCGTTGTACTTTCCTCGGTTATGGTGGCCGTGATTTCCATAATGATTCCCGTGATGACCGCCATGGTGATGCTAATTAGTTTTTCAGCAATTAAATTAAATGATTCTACACGCAGCTTGAAGACTTTGCGCTGTGATTTCGTGAGCTAATTCCCGACAACATACCTGACCATAGTACTTCTTCCCATGATGGTCTCCATGTTGTTGGTGATATTTTCCATATTTTCCGTGATGTCCATCGTCATGATGTGAATCGTAGAATTTATGATGTTTTGCGTATTCATCCTTGTGGTACTTGTTATGGTAGCCTGTGAAAACATTACTTTAAGCTTCAAATTTCACAAGAAAATTATGCTTTCAAATGTTCGTTACCATGAGTATGGTGACCCTTTTTGTGGTTTCCATGTTGCCCGTATTTATGACCATGGTGACCATGATGCCCTGAGGTAAAATAGGGGGTCATTTAAAGTGTCGCATTGAATTAAATTTGAATGAATTGCTCAATAGAAGCACGAACCATGATGTTTATGTCCATGATGCTTTCCTCCATGATGATGATTGCCGTACTTCCCTCCGTGATTACCGTAGTGGCCCTTGTGATGATCGCCGTGATGGTGACCGTGCCTGTTTAAATGTGTAAATTCGTTTGATGCCGTCTGGGTAAAATCTAATAAGGATATAATTATTGTCCAGAATGTTTATACTCTACCTTCCATGATGGTGTCCATACTTGTTGTGATGACCTCCATAGCCCTTATGTCCATGATGACCTAAATTACAGAGGGTAACATGATATAAATTTCTATTTCAAATAACCGGCAGGGTACTAAGGTGTCCTTAGAGCTTTTTCTTACCATGATGTCCCTTATGACCATGATGGCCTACAAAGAGAAAAATAAACTTGATTAATATCAGCACTTTCTGACGAAGGTTGTATTCTTTTTCAAATAAAGTTGGGTACCGTGATGATTTCCATGATGGTGGTGACCATGTCCACCATAGCCATGTCCTCCAGCAGCTGCTTCCAAATCTTGGCCTGCATTTAGGCTTGTTGTTGGAGCAGCAGCAACTCCTCTGCTTTCTGCTGGAACTACATCAAAGCCTGATGACACCACACCGCGCACCCCATCCCCACGACCTCCAATCCCCCCAACCCTTATACTATCCCTTACGACTAGAAAAGAATTATTTTGAAGGAGAGGAGCGGAAGGAGCAGCTACTAAATCTTGTTCAGCGGCTTGCTGACTAGAGGGGGTGGGAAGAACGGATGGGATCCCCCAGATTACTTGCTCTGTCCCATCGTTTCCACCTCCCTGTGCTATAGGAACTGTTATACCTAGAACTAGTAAGGTGGATGCTGAAGCGATTACCCACCAACTTATCAACTTCTGCGGTGACCTTCTCCCGTTATCTTTTCTTTTATTTTTATGGCCACCATTAAAGTGAGCGTAATCACTCCCTCTCTGGACCGCAGTGTTGGAACCCATTTCCAGTGGCAGCAGCGGTGACCGCCTGTTTCCCTATAAAGATCGCTTCCACTAACTTAGTTTTCAGTTCTTGCAGCACTCTTAGAACAAATAAACTGACTAAAATTTTTGTGAAAAATGTTTTTGCGAGAAAAAACGAATTATTTCAAGCAGGACATTTTTTCGCTTCCACTTTCATTTTTCTAAAAACTCTCATGCACTGCAAACTGTTCCCTTCCTGAGGATCAGGGAGTGTGAAGGGGTCTGTCAACTTTAAACTTTCTAATTTCTCTTTTATATAGACTCTGTTTGCTACCTTTTTTCAACAAGTCATTGTTTTTACAATTGATCAGTTTAGTCATCACCAGTTCATAAAATAAGTCACGTCCAAACGTTCCCTTTTCCATTTCTTTCATCATCATCATCATCGTCATTATGTCAAGCAAATGGTCTAATTTATTTTACCCAGTCTACGTACGAAAACAGAGTTAATTTAATTCAATCAGACCGTTCTTCCCTATTTGCCTATTTTACTTCACACTATAATTCAGCTCCTGTTTATACCTATCTCTATCTGAAGTAATTTCCTTGATTTTTTTCCACTTGGATTATACCATGTCACATTCTCCTGAAGATAAAAAAATCCTTTCTATCCTATTTTAAAAACTTGCATATAAGCTATGCCTTATCTTATGCAACAGATTTTCTTTTGAGGTGGTGCATGCAGTTTTGTTTACCTGAAACTTGGGCTGCCAAAATTTAGGGCATAATTTATGCAATTTGGCCTTTGCAGTAAAAAAGCCATACAGATCTCTTTTAGACGACAACTGTTGAAAAAAGGAATAAAAATATTGAGAGCAAAAATCGAGAGTGTTGCAACTGCACTGTGTGCAATTTTGAATTCACTCGTTTATTCCTTACATATTATTTTTTGCACTTGACTAGATCATCGACTTAACCAATATCCGCTTTTGCCTTCAACCCTCTTTGTCTTCCTCCACGTTCACTTGTGGCTTCACATGTACATGCCTACCGTTTATTTCCACCTCCTTGGGGGAACACAAAATTCGATAATGATACGATATGATGACACAGCTATAAGTTAAGTGCCGTGGTATACTTGGTTTTTACTAGATAATCTTAAAACTTTTTCAAAGGAAATTTTTTATGCCAGTTAACAAGTCAGCGAAATAATCAAAATTGCGTGCCCAAACTGAATCAGTTTTTATAAATTGCCAAATATTTTGCTCAATCCGGTAACGTTTGCGTTTTGTTGAGATATTAGGAATTGGGAGTCAAGAACGCATGAAAGGATTATCGGAGACGCAAAACGCATTTTCGTACATTATTATTTGACAGGTATTGCAAAATTCCTAGTGTGCACTTTTATTCAAGTTTATGGAAAATGCGTACGATAAATTATTACTTCATCAGAAGTTTTGTTAAATTCTCCATTCTCCTAAACGCACATTTATCATTACATGATTAATACCATAAGCACAGCGATTCATGTCTGTCATTGATTGCTAATTTAACCGAGTCTGATTTGATTGAAAAAATGGGCAATAACATACCTGTTTTACGCTCCATTGACTCGATTCACTTCAGTGACCGTACTCACAGTGATTTGTCTACAGAGCCTCATTCGACATAAAGCTAGCTGTAGTTAGCAAAAAATGGTTGTACGTAAAATGAGCTACATTTGTTTACGCACAAAAACATAATCAAGCAGCAGCAGTTAATGCGGAAAATGAAAATAAATATATATATTTTTTAAAATGCCAAAAATGTGCAATCTATTGTTCCAAAAGCCACTCGAGTAAATGAAGAGAAAGTGACTGCTTGGGTAATTTCAATTTGCTTTCATAATAAATCATTCGCAAAAAAATGTCTGAAACTGTGGCATAGCCTTTTGCAAATGAGCACGTATTGACTTATTACATAAGTATATTGTTCAGGTAATACCAACAAGCATTCATGAACATTTTTCATAAATTAAATAATTGCAGAGGTGCAGTTGCAGTATTAAGGGTTTAATAGTGGATCTTCTTGCAATAGTGAAATTATTAAATGCTAAACATTTAATTGCTCATTTGGTTACGTGAACATTTTTCATTTAGAATTTTGTAAGTGAATATATTACAGAGTGGATCTTCTTGCAATAGTGAAATTATTAAATGCTAAACATTTAATTGCTCATTTGGTTACGTGAACATTTTTCATTTAGAATTTTGTAAGTGGGCAGGAAGTAGTGGATAATCAGGACAGGAACTTGTTTTGATCGTTACGGGAAGTTTCAACAGCACGTATTTGTCATGCGCTCCGGTATCTTTCCACCGCACACCAAATTCTGTGCCAGTGCTTTATGGGCGCGTACCACTTTTTTGTAAGCTTCTACTATCATCATAGCCATTTCCTGTTCAGGAAACTCAATGTTGCAGCATTTCATCCCAGCAATTTGCTCGCTTACATCGGACTTCAGGTCGGACCGGAAGTTTTCAATGACTGCTTTGAACTGAGCAACCATTTCGTGATCGGTTGCAACACAGTCCATTCTTGCCTTCAGTGTCGTCAGCTCCTGCTCAGCACAGCCTAGGAAATCTTCAACTGTGACGAGAAGGGGATTACAGGAAGTGTACTTGCAGGCTTTTCCATTTTCCAGAATATCCCGGAGCCGACGCAATAGTGCCCAGGCGCAGTGTCCCTTCTGTATTGCATCCCTCACCTTTTCACACCGTTTCTTGGCAATATTGTACAAACAGCACCAGGTCTCTTCATACTGTGGGGTTACCATCTCGTCGTCGTCTATGATGCAGTAGGCATTATTTAGGAATTCGCAAATGATGTCAATTGCATCGCAGTATGCTTTCATTGCAGATTCCGTGTATTCTACAGCTTTCACCTTGGTATCCATTAGAGCTAACTCCAAGTCGGCGTTGGCTTTCATAATTACTTCCTCTTCACACTCCATTTTTCGGAGGCAAGGACTGTCCTGGCATTTCTTGGGTTTACATTTAGGCTTCTCCACACATACTGGCGGCTCCTTCGGTTTCTCACAGTCACAATTTTCATTTTCACTATTTTCAGCACATGCTACCAAGAAATGCTCTTCAAAAGTGCTGTCTTTATCATTCATTGAATGGAATGCAGCTCCCGATCCAATTCCAAGGAAAACACCAAGCGCAGCTAGCAATTTTGAAGACAATGGTAACGGTGTTTGGGAAAATCCCCTGCTTTGGAAGAATCGCTGATGGGCTCCATTTGTGCTGACTTTGGTCTTATTAGGGTGTTGTGGGGCTGCTGGCGATGGTAACTTAACGAAAGCAGAGGATATTGTACGCGGAAAGGAGGCTGATGAGCTCCA
Organism: Acrocyrtus sp. NNG-2020; assembly: GCA_027744115.1. Classification (NCBI taxonomy): domain Eukaryota; kingdom Metazoa; phylum Arthropoda; class Collembola; order Entomobryomorpha; family Entomobryidae; genus Acrocyrtus; species Acrocyrtus sp. NNG-2020. The sequence continues at coordinate 9,256 of JAHZND010000973.1, forward strand.
TGGCCTTGGGGTCAGCAAGGGCTTCCAGGTTGATACTTCAGAGCGTATACTGCTTGTCAAAATGCGTCTTCCACTCATGTTGAGATGCTTTGAATAAATTATAAAGGAGCATAATGAAAAGTCAATCAATAAGGCAATACTGAATTCCTCCGAGCGCCGAGAAATGTTAATATAATCTGGATGGAACCTACCGTGCGTAGTTAAGAGGATCACAAGAAATCTTTAAAGTGATATAAAGGAAGGGTATGAAGAATATAAAGTTGAAAAGAAGTTTATAAATATTTTCCTATTATTATTGCAGGTTATGAACGGTACGGGATATTTAATCGAATGGAGACATTTCGAAAAGTTTCCGCTTTTCTTTTTAGTCAGCTTTGTAAATATTTCAGCATTTTCGACCCTTAGCAAATCCATTTCATGGCAACTTTGACAACGCAATTAGGTAATTATTTAGATTAAGTTATAGGTTTGCCTATATCTGATGCACTTTGCCCAAGGTTTCCTGTAGTTTGACAAATGAAACCCTGCTGCAATGTTCACGAGACGTATCCCAATGTCGTTTTCACCTTAAAAATAACGTGCCCGAGTGAATTATTTTGTAAATTAGAGAAAGACAAATGGTCAAAGATTGTACGTTAACGTTCATAAACAACAGATTCGTTCAAAATTGTCATTTTTCAATAAGAATGAGTGCACAATATAACAACCGAGGATCTCCTTTTCTATTTACATGACTAACAATTGCTCATTTATTATCAAAAGTTAACTAAATCATTATAATTATAAACAATAGTAATTATTATATCGCATGATCTTATTTTATACAAACTGCCCAGGTCTTATTTTTCGAGCTGTGAATGGCATAGGATCAAAACGATTTAGATGCATCACCAGCTTTTCTTCAATTCTATTAACAGCAGCAAGTGTAAGGACGAGTGTGTCATGCTTCAACATTGAGAAACAATTTAGACCATAAGCAGGCATTATATTCATATGTGCCACATTGTCCGTTGCGACAGCTAAGTTGACAGGAGCAATGTCCGTGCTAGAAAAATTTAAGTGATATGTAAATAATTATTACGATTTTTTAAATAAGTAAGGAAAATTAAATGCCACATCGTTAAGGCTTAGATTAAATTTTCATAAACACTTACTCATCCACAAAAAGAATGGATTGACCCCATTGGCGAGTATCCACCAAATCCTGTAAGTACTTTTGATCTTGACTAGGTACGTCTAGGGTATCAACAATCTTTAAATCGTCTTGGGCTAGTTTAACAGACAGTGCGATACATAAACCGTGAACCCTTTTGTAAAAAGGAAGCATGTAGTAATAGCTCTTTGGTCCTCGAGGTCCGTGTGCCTTGGCTCCTTTCAGCCAAAGAGGGCTCTTTCTTGATCCGTGCCTTGCTTTTCCGAGACCTTTCTGCGGCCATGGCTTTCTGGTGGTACCCCTAACCTCACCTCTGGTCGGGGCCCAATCCCAATTCTGCAATAGTTGAATTCGTATAAATTAACAAAACCAAAAAAAACTTTCCCAAACAACAATTTGCCCTAAAAGTTATCTTTTTTAAAATACTATAATTAAACTTACGATCTTCTTGTACATCATCTGCCAATGGAAATTTGAATGAAGAATTTCAATTCTAGGAAATGCTCCGAACACATCTGGGTGTAAATCTACAAGTCCCAACTTCTTTTCTTCGATTGTATCCAAATTTTCGACCCATGCCTGACGAGGCTTCCTACCCGGCGGCAAGTGAGTTAACTCACGACCCGTGATAATTGGTAGTGGACCTCTCAACGAAGTCCATGGCTTAATAACCTGTGTTGGCAAGTTTGCCAAGAATGATGTTAACTTCATTACAGCTGAAAGATGAACTATACTAGTAGTAACGATTAAAACGCTAAGCTGGTAATGGCGATTACACTTTCGGAACAATCGGAGAAGTGGAGCAGGAACACGGAACACTGAGGAAAGTGGGGTTCTCTTTGGTGTTTGGAACAGAATAAGAGAAAAATCAAAAAATTAGTTGCCGTCTATGCGGTTGGGTAAAGTGAGATTGGAAGGGTGAGTGCATTTCTATACTGCATGCTGTAGTGTTTGTGCCTTTTTGTGCAGGTCAGCGAATGTTTTTGTTTTGGACAGATCAGGTGTGCGAAAAAGGCGGAAATGAGATGAAACAAATATGCTCAGAACAAAATTACAGAACCACAAAGCACATGACGGTAATCAGACATCTATTTCGTGAGATTTTTTTTACAAAAGTTTTTTTTTGATATACTTTCGAATTTTTCTGAGCTTTATTCATTATTTGTAATTGGTGTAGCGGTAGCGGTGTTAGCGAACGTGCTAAGTTATAATCTATTTCCAAAATTGCATCTCGCAGTTAAAAAGGAAAGAAAAAGGAGAACGTTTCAAGTTGAGATAAGAAGTAATTACCTACGTAGTCTATTCTATTCAGATTAGAGCAAGGTGGGGATAAGCACAGGGACAGGACAGGGAAAATGGATGGCCACGAAGTAGGTCAGCAAAAACGGGAGAAGCGAAAACCAACTCAACATGAGCAGATGTTATCGGAAATAGGTCATCTGGATGCCAGCGCATTCGCAGGTCATTTGATTGATAACGTGGCAGATGAAGTGGCTTTGGAGGGTCTTGACGGAATAACCATTCAAGGTTGGAGTGTCTGGGCAAAAAAAATATACTATACTGTTTGCTTCTTGAACTATATATGAAAACTGTATGACCTAGTTATAACGAAATATGGGATTTTTAAAATTTACACATGATTTCATTTCAGCCTTGAAAGTTCGACTGGAAATTCGTCCAAACTTTCAAATTGAGGGATTTGAGGACGTCGGAGCAGCAGTGTGGAATCAAATAAAACGGAGCAAATACTTCACCTTTTATCTGTTGCCGAATGCACGCCCAGATTTAAGTTTATACAGCTGGGATCAGTATCGAGATGACAGAGGAAACGTGGTGGAACCTGTTTGTAAAAGATAAAAAAAATACATATTTGCGTAATTAAAATTAAAAAGCTATTTACTGAAGGTCATTAATGTCATTTTACCAGCTGCATTCGCCGGAGGAAATTTATCCCTATTTTCCAGTGGAAGATAAAGAAAATGGAATTCGGGGTTCATGTGAACATTACCGGACAAGAAGAGATATTACTTTCATAGTTCGCCGCATTAATTATCTTAACGCAGTTCAAAAGTAAGAATTTTCGAAATAACTTGGCGTAAAAATGTAAAATATCTGTAGTATTTATTTAATTACATAATATAGCTATAGAATAAAGACTGTATGACGCAAGTGCTTTAATATAGGTAAAGATTAATGCTCATTCACAATCTTCTAGATTTGGAAATCGTCTTGTAATGGTTGCCAACCAGATACTAAGGGAGAGGGCCCTTTTTGGTGCAAATTTTAAAAAGCAGCAAGCGTTAACCATTGTTCAATATTGTATTACGGAGAGAGTTGGAAGGTAAGAAAAAGCTAAAAAAAGCTAATCAGTAATTTGAGAATATTATAAAAGAAAATTTTGATTGTTATATATTTTTAAAGATCTCGACAGAATGGAGAAATCACAAGAGGTAAAGTTAGCTTGACGTGTATGAAAATTCCACCAAAAACCCTATTTTATCAAAGGAAAGCCTTACTTAGCGGAGGGATATTGTTGAGGCAGGTATGTGAAGTGAAATGAATTATGTGATACTAGTAACCAATGGGAAGCCCCATATCGGGGCTTATCGACACTATAATTGCCCCTAAACCCTAATGTAAAATTCCCTAGCTAAACCCTAATGTAAAATTCCCTAGCTAAACCCTAATGTAAAATTCCCTAGCTAAACCCTAATGTAAAATTCCCTAGCTAAACCCTAATGTTAAAATTCCCTAGCTAAACCCTAATGTTAAATTAAGAGCCAATAGAGACAATTCAAAAAAATCCCAACTTAACAACAATTTTTCCCTTAACGATAATTTGGGATAGACACACGGCTATTCTTTTACTATTATTGATTATTCGGGTATATAAAATGGAATGAATACGTTAAAACTAAATTAAGTTAAGTTAGTCAAGTCAACTACAATTAAATTTTAAATTTAATATAATAATATGTAATATTGCGTTATGTTTAGGTCGCCTCGATTAAATTTACAAATTGCAAATGTCCTGCGATAGTTACAGTCTTTCATCTTCCTCGTTTTTACCGACGAATTGAATCTATCTCTAACTTGAACATAAGGACCATTTTTGCGTGGCTTAATAAATCTCCTGATAAATGCGTCTCGGTGGAATCCATTGTCTCAAAATATGGGAAACATACACTTCGGGGTATACAGCAACAATTTCCAACATTATTGGAGACTGCTGTAAGGCAATACGAGATTTACCTAGTTAGTGTATTACAAAACTAATATGAAAGGCATTACTTGTACGTAAAACTACTTGTGAAACTTTTTTTTTCAGTGGCATCAGCTAATTGAAGCTCCTCAAGATCTAAACGATGAAACTGAATTTACAAAGCCGAGTAAGCCAAAAACGATTCGTGTTCTGCGGTTTAAGGTGTCAGATCTACAAGTGCAATCGCAGCTAATTAAGAATGGACTGGAAGGTCAATCTGGAGAAGACGACGGTGGTGATACTGGTGGCCATGCGGGTCAGGATGACTCTGAAGAAAACCAAATTGTTAACCTAAACAGTGCTAACAGCTACTCTGATATCTCTATCCTTCGCCCACGTATGTTTTGTCTCAAAATTATTTTATTCGCTTACTTTATGTAAAAATTTCCTTGGTTGTTTTCAATGCATACAATTTCAAGAGCACATTTTGTATATTTTCTGCAGCTCATCATTATGTTACAGTTTGCAACAGCTACTTTTTGTACAAGGCTCTTATCAGAGCTGGAACTGGAGGTCTTACGCTTTCAGATTTTGGATTTCTATACTTAACACCTTTGGAGGCCAGATCCGCTAGTAGAATTTTAACCCGTACGAAAGTCTGCACAGAAGGAGAGTTGAAATTACACAAGCAAAAAGCTTTTACGTAAGTAGATAATATACCTAACTCTCATTGTAAGTACAGCAGTATATACTTTTTAGAGTTTCTTGTAGTTTTTTTAAAATTTTATATCATAATTGTTTTTATCGAAACAGATATACATTGACTACTTTTGCATTAGAAGCCTACAAGATAAATTTTGAATTACAAGACAAATGCATTTACGCATTGGCTGAGATAACTCGAATTAGAAAAATGATGGATTTGCATAAAGCCAAAAAGAAAGGAAAAAGTATAAGAATTATTCCTTTTGCTGATCTGGTGTCAAACTCAACTACTGAAGGGAACTTACCGATATCAAATGATATTCAGCCTGCATATGAAGAAGTTGACATTAAGCCCGCGGTAGACACTATAGAATTCACTGATAACTTAAGTGTTACTGGCAGGGCTAAGTCAAAATCACCAAAGAAGAGCTCTCAGAGTAAAAAATCTCCAAAGAAGGCTAAAGCAGGAGCAGAGGGTGGAGAACTTGCTCCTCCAGTTAGAATTCCTACTTTGTGTCTCGTGCAACCCCCTGATGCGAATGCACCAATGGACGAAGGGACTACATCTACTTCCGAGCATTTGCATCCATCAGTTGATGTAGAGCCTGAGAAAAGTACAGGGCTTGTTTTTGAGGCAGAAACGATTGGTTCTGTGACAGTTACCGAGATACAGGGTGATCAAGAAAATGACTTCTCAGTTATGGAGGGTTCTGAAGACGAAGAAACATCCGGCGAAGCTGGTCTTAAAAAAAGGGGAGACGAAGTAGATGACGAAATTCGCAGTAGAATGAGTCGCCAGAGAGTGGACTGGAATAAGCACGAAGATCGATATATTCTTATCGCGTATATTGCAAGTGCTCTGTTCATTTCCAAGTGCAACTTCACGAAAATTTTCATTTTTAATTCTTCACAAATCCGGGATCTACTTTTAAAACGAACAAACGGAAAGTCAACGAAAACTTCCCCAGCTATAAGAAGAAGGGTTCATTTTCTGATGCATCAAAAATCTAACTTTGACCTGTACTTGGGTCTAATAGGAGCTGCAGTGAGGGATAATACTTTATACGAAACCTATATTAAAGAACATTTACATCCGCCTCAAAATAAAATCTACACAGATATTCTTAGTGAGCCTCTGGAAACAGTTATAAACTATCTCTATGAAAAATTTAATCACGAGGAATTCATACCCACTGATACCAGAATAAGTGTGAACGAACTAGAGACAATTCTTTTCTTACGTCAACTAAAGCGCTCAGAATTTTACTGGAATGCGCTTACATTCGCTATATTCTGTCCAACTGGCAATCTGCAAACTGAACGTCAGAAATTTAGACTAATGTGGAGAAAATTGATTCAAAATGAAAGCAATAGTGAAGCAGCAACAACTGAAAAATCATTTGTATCACCAATTATTGCTGAAACGAGACAGGAGATCAATAAAGATTTGACTTGCGATGTTAATACGCATGATGCGGATGATTGTGAAATTGAAAGCATTACGCTTGAGGACGCCGATGAAGAAAAGACCACAGAAGACTATCATCGAGAGTATTCCTTCAGATTTTTCAAGTTCTTAACTAAACAGCTTCAAACAATCTTTAACAATATGCTCATGTTGGGAAGTGTACGGACTAGCAAAGGGTTTCAGTTAATCTGCTTCGATCCTAATTTGATGAGATCTGGCTCTATTGGTCCGGGCTTTAATATATGCTTATCTACAAGGGAATGCAATTCCACCTTAGATATCCGCTTATGGGGCGCCAGGTGTCTTATCTTGGATTATGTTCTCTGTGGAGACAACTCAAAAGTTCTTGGAAAATCTGCAAAAGATGGAACAAAGCTGCCCTTGGAAAAGGCTGCAAGTTTGCTCACAGGTGGAAAGGTTCTTGTATGTAGCAAAAGAACGGGATTGCTTTGGCTATCTAGGTCAAATTTACGGCAGTTTTTGATGGGTCCAGCGCCAGTCTCCTATGATGAAACACTCGAATTTCTAAATTATATTGATGAAGCATCTAATGTCGATTCTTCTGCCTGTATTAGTATTGGAATTTTATTTGGGATAGTGGAACTAACGGATTACTTTAGGTCGTCCATTAGCGTAATTGACTCTGTGTTTACTCTTAATGATGAGTGGGTTCCCATTTATGACGGGATCTCACAAGAAGATGACTTGTCTAGATACAGAAATATCAAGAAGAAGAAGCAAAAAAGATTTGCTTCGACATCTGAAGCTCCATCTGCAAAACGACAAAGACTTACTCAAGAAGAGGAGAATGATATTGAAGATTTGATCGACTGCTTTGAAGATATCGAGAGGGATATCTTCATCCCAAGATCGCAGAGTAACGTTGGACTTGACGAAGGAGAAAATTATATTAGTAATTCAACAAATGCATTGAGACTGCTAAGAATTAGGTTAAATCAAGCTGGAGTTCATATGCCAAGGCAGCAGTTTGCTGGATTTGTGGAAAGAGACTTTTTCACGATAAATTTGCCTAGTTTGGAATTTGTTTTTCCGAGGCGGACGGGACTAAATCATGCTATTGCCGGTTCATCACATCCGTATACCGGAGAAGAGTTAAAGGATTTGAAACGAGCTCTTGTTGAGTGAGTATAATTTGAAAAATCGTAGTAATGATCTTATCTCACTACATAATTATAATTACATACTATATAATCTATTTATACGTTTCATTTTCAGAATTGTTATCCATGATACTAGTATTACCAATTCTAGTAATTCCAAAAGTACGTACATTCAACACATAGAGAAGCATCTAAAGCGATATGGGATTTTGTTTCAGTTAATTAATCTTGCTGGAAAAGTGGGAATTTCGGGAACTTTTTTAAAGGTGAAAACTGTGTATATTCAGAATATTGAGATTAAGATTTTAAATGTATGTACTAATAATTTAAGGTATTTCTGATTGTTTTAATTTGCAACAATGATTCGATTTATTATTTTTAGAGAAAATTTGAGAGAAAATCCTTAATTAAAGGACTTCGATATTTGCTAGAATGCAAGCTCATCTTTAGTGTCGGCATTGCTCAAAGAAGGTACGCGGCTCGATGTAGTACAAAAGTAGTAATACAAAAGTTTTTAGTTTTCTTACTGGTGTTTTCACAAAGTGCTATAAACATATGCCACTAAACTTAGTGAACTGTATAAATATTCATGTAAATAGATTTATTAATTTTTTGCAGATTTGTTTCCTATAATAATGCTAACGATTGGATAATTCCTATTCGTTCTGCTTCTGGCGAAAATATCTTGGGACAGTAAGAGCAGATTACAGTTGCATTTAATTAAATGTTTTACGAGTACATTCGAATTGTTTTGTTGAAAGTAAGTGCAATTATGTTTTCATTGTATTTTTATAGTGTTATCATTCGACCCTGGATTACATCGTTAGGTGCTATAAGCTGGCCTACTGTCAGGCGCCTCTTCATTTCATTACTGGGACAATTACAGAAGCCTGCTGTTTCTTTTGATGAACTATGCGAATCCCTATCTCCAACATTAAGCCCAGTAGAAGTTACTGTTCTGATTGAGGTGACAAGACATTCCTATTCCCGAGATCAAATTATAATCTTTTGCATTGAATGCAGTGTACTATTGTAAATTATATTTTTCTAATAGGCATTTGCAAAGATGAAGTACCTGACAGTTTATAAAGTACATGAGAGTGACTGTACTATGTTCTCTAGGCATTCCAAAGCAGAACCAAAAATTGGTATGACTAATAATATGTAAATTATTTTTGCAATATAGCTAATTTTCCATTTCCATTCAGTATACTTAACTTATGTATGTGTACATATTTTTACTTTCTTTAGAATATAATGCGGACACTCTTATTGACATGGAGAATGTGTATGTAGGAGTCTCGCCGTACACAACATTTCTATACTCTCAGTTACATAATGCGTCACAAAAAGCTTACAAGAGAAGCAACGCTGCTGAGAAAACTCCTGGAGCAAAGTACGAACT
>JAHZND010000974.1:0-11192 GCA_027744115.1 Acrocyrtus sp. NNG-2020
AGCCGTAAGTGAGAAAGAAAACGCGAGACAGTCCCAGTCCAACTGAGCTAAAATTCAGGTCATGCACTGCTATCATTTTCTGAAGAATTCGGAAGCTTTTAGCATACTGTTTCTTGTTTGTAGTTTTATTGCTCATTTCAAATCATAAATTTGCTATGTATGAAAGCTATACACCCTTAAAAATTCTTAAATTCGGAAAGTTCTACGAATGCATCAAAACTGTTTATTATAGCAAAATTCCAGTCACAGTAAAGCTAACAATTGTATCAACGTAGCTGGCTTGCGTACTCCTCTTTAAAATAAATCCGGTTCCATACTTGATCGAAATTGGTCTCAAACTTTTGAGTTCCAGCAGAGTAGCTCTTCCTTGCAGAGATCTTAGAAAGGAGCACCTTTTTGTTGTCTCCTCAATAAGTTTTGTAGTATCTTCGTGGCAGGTTACGCAAAGCTGCAAAAGTGTGATCACTATTCCAAATATGAACAAAGCAGTGTAAGCTACAATAACTGTTAGCAATAGCTCTATCTTCGCAGAAAATCTCAAAACGACTACATTGCACACAAGAATAATCCCAAGGCATGATGTCATCATAGTGAAAATTGTTGCATTTATACCATTTTCCCAACTTTTTGCTGTAACATAAATTTTAACATAGCAGCTATGGAAAGAGTGAATAATTTTCTGATTTTCTGTTCGAAGAAAGTGAAAGCAATACGATTGCATTTCTAGCCAGCCTAAAACCATCCCTAGCAAAATTGCAACTTCGCGAATTGCCTCACTGAAAAATGCGGAGAGAAAGAAAAGGCGAAAAATAAATTCGACGGTATAAGCAAATTTTTGGTATTTTTCGCGGCAAATAATTTTAACGACTTCACTTAAAAAGGCAAATGGATCTAAAGATAGTACGCAGATAAGTAAAGCAGCAAAGAATACAAGAAAGAAAAGAGACTTTGTAGTTAAATTAAATACGAAAGCTAAATTCTTCCAGCTTTGTCGCTGCCCTTTCAAATTTGTCCGGTCCATTTTTGCTGTTGAAATAACACGAAAAATTTTGAAAATATTTTAAGTATGAAATTTTAAAAGAATATTATCTATTATCAAAGCTTCCGGAAGCTTCCGGCTTTCCTACCAATATTTTTGACGAAGCGACGCATCTCTTCATTGGCATTTGCAATTTCAGGGGCATACTGCCTCAATACTCTAGAGTATCCGTACACATTGTAACTCGTAGCGATGTAAAAGACGGAGAAAAATTGCTGGATTAATGTAAACTTTGAGGAAAATAAAGCTTGTGGGAAAGCCACAACAATGCAGGTAATTGAGATGGCACTGGTGACGTAATTGTACATCCGGTATTTTCTGTGACTCCGGCCGTAAGTAAAGTACTTTCTTCTTTGGTGGTCCCATTCCAGTGGCGTGGGGTATGCTAAGCTGTACAGGGAATGAAATGAAGCAATTATGTCCTCAAGATGTAACTTCATTCGGCCAACTCTCACGTCCGGGAACAAGGGGGATTGCTTTGTGTTCACTTTTTACGAAATATTTCTCCTTTCTGGAAAGCTTTTACAGTGAAGTCGTGTTAGAGCGCTTGAACGCTATAAACTTCCAATGGACTCTAAATGAGCTCATATATCTGTGTACTAGAATTTTCCTTAAAGTTTTAGAAAGCATGATTAAATTAGCGAGGAAAAAGAGCTGAGCTTGTTTATTATTTAAAATATTTTAGTTAATTAGTAGTATCCCTAGAAATACAAACCTTGATACTTCTCGCTTTTTGGCTGAAGTCGGTTTTACAATAAAAATCGTAAAAATTTTGTACAGGTCCTAATATTTTTAATGAATAATGAGCTCATAGTCAGAAGAAACGAACCTTTAAATCGGGCTGCCGCTGTGTCGTTTAATTTCAAAGCATTTTGTTCGTGTCGTCTCAGGGATTGACAGGTGTCAGAAAACGGTGAAAAGTTTTGTATCAAAATTTTTTTATTCGTATCGCTTTGGGTCATGGGTCTGACACGAAACGACACAATTGGTACATGTGTCAAAACTCAGAAATACATTATTACATGTCAGAATAGTTTGGTTACGGTGTCAAATTTTATTGTTAAGAGCTACACTTGTATTTATGTATTTAATGGACACGAACCCGGCAATAGAGAATTTATCCAAAATCCAAGCCACAACAGAAAGGCGAAATGTCCTGATAAGTAGACGCCACTGATCCTCTGACGCCTAAATTATTGTTGCGGGTTGCGCTGAGGTTGATAAGATGAACCATTGTTCTAGCCACATGACTATTACATTCCGGGAATGAGAGAGTGACGAGGACTAAAAATTAATAAATATTTTTGTAAACTTTTCACAAGAGAGCTACTCAGGTTCAAGTACAGAAAGGCGAAATGTTCTGATAAGTAGACGCCACTGATCCTCTGACGCCTAAATTATTGTTGTGGGTTGCGCTGAGGTTGATAAGATGAACCATTGTTCTAGCCACATGACTATTACATTCCGGGAATGAGAGAGTGACGAGGACTAAAAATTATAAATATTTTTGTAAACTTTCCACAAGAGAGCTACTCAGGTTCAAGTTCAAAGTGCAAGTTTGATTAGTAAACCAAAAAATTCGGTGATCATGCGTCATAAGTCTTCAAAATACAATGCGGTATCTAGCAAAAGTATCACATCACTTTTCTGTACTCTGTAATAGGCACAGGATTTGTTTACGGATGCATCATTTTCTGTGTGGCGTACTGAACCAAATGAAATAAGCATATTTACAGAAAGGTAACTTAATAACTTATCGCGTGACTAAAACCGTAGTGATAAGATCAGATAAGGTATCAATATCAAATCATGACAATGACTCACGTTCACATTTCATCAAAGGAAAGTGATAACTTCTCGCATGCTCCATTTCACGAGGATGTTCCACATAAAGTTTAGATGTCAGAGTGAAAATATCACGGTACAAGTGAACACATCTCGGTATTAATGAATTAGTTTTAAAATTAATTTTTTCTTGATAATTAAAAGGAAAGCCAGTTCTGAAAAGTTTTTGCAAACATGAAGTTAAAACTTAGCTGGTGTCCCTGCATGTCATTGCAACGGGGATGTACAATTCTGGCAGCTATTGAGGTGGTAAGTGACAACAAGGAAATAGTTTATTTCTAAAGTCAACAAATTTCAATATAGAGCTAATAACAATTAACATTATTATTTTAGTTGTAGTCTTGTCTTAATTTTCTAGGGTGTAAACCTGACAGCTATTTCTCTATTAATAGTGGCCCTGGTAGTTTATTATGGTAAAGACGGTAAGTGAAAAATGCCGGGTAAAACTAAATTAAGTATAATGTGCAAATCACTTTGAAGTAATTAATTGTGTATTAAAACCGTCTTATTAGGTTTTGGAATTGGTACGATCAGCGTCGCAATTTTGACATATTTACTACGGACACATCGTGCAGTTCGGTTGCACCGCGGTGCAAAAAATGTAAAAAAACACTAAAAACTGAAATGAAACAAAAATATATTTTATCTGTAAAAGCTAAATTAGGTAAATTGCTTTTAAAAATATATTTTTAGAGGGACAAGAAAGACATCCGAATATGGCTAATAATCGCGACAGTCTCAACCACCATCAACGTCATCAATTTTGTCGTCCACACGACAACCACCGGCATTGTTTGGGCTTCGTTTACATCATTTCTGCTAACAAATGTGTACAGCTTTTACGAAATACTTGTGGCCAGATCTTTCTATAAAGAGTTGAAGAGCGATCTACTAGGACCCAGTGCCAGTAGCTCTCTTCTTTCTAACGTAGCCTAAAAAAGATCATTTTAACCGTAACCATTTTGCAAATTAAAATAATTTTTATTGAATAGGCTTTTTTTAAAAAAAATGTGGCGTTTCAATTTCAATTTCATATTATGAGACCAGTATCACGACGACTTCAGCAATTTGCAAATCATTTCAACCGATCTATTGTAAATCTGCACTGGTGAAAGCATTAAGAAGTTATGAGTGCACTCAAGCTTTAATTCATTGCGCATTGCGCCTTCCCGTTTTAGCACGGTTTACGAGTATGACTTTTTTTAAACATTTTACTATACATAAGTCCAAATGTAACTGAGGCACTATCTCAACCTCAGACAAAATGCATTCTATTAAAGTTCTCATCTCAATCTCTGCATAATAATTTTATTGAGCATATATTAAGCTTGATTACTGGAAATTGAATCCTAACCAGCAGCAAATTATAAAATATAGCCATAGCCGAGCCGACTGGACAAGCACTCATGCAGTTTACGAATTCAGTTCTCCATAATAAGCAATTTAGCTGGACAATCTTTGGGGCAACATAAGAAATAGATTAATCGCCATGAAAGTTTGGACGTTCTTCCTGTCAACGGCAGTATTTTTTACAATTACCGGCGGAAATGAGGCAAAGACTATCGTCGTAGATATTGCTGCAGGGCAGATGTCACCACACTCAAAAATTATCGTTCCGGCAATTACTACAGGCAAGGCCAATGAACCAAAGAAAGTCGAGCTGGGACTACGTAAGTGAAATTATAAATAATTTATAGTAAAGGATTTTTACTTTTTAATTAATTCCCGTAGAGGAACCAAAGCTAAAACGTATTCTTGATAATTAATTAATATTATTGCACAGAGGAAAGTGACTCCATGCATGAAGCGTCAAGCCAAGAGATCTTGGAAAGCGAGTCCTACGAATCTTCCCTGCAGATTTCTAGTGAAAGTGAAAGCGATGAACCTGTTGCGGCCAAATTTAATAATTTCAGAATACTACCCCACCGTCCATGTCTTATGAGAAGTGACAGACTTATAAGAGGATAATTTACAGCAACTTGACTACAGTTTACAATATTTTAGTTTTTTGTCAGCGCCACCGCAAGCAATACAGGGTACGTCATGAATGGCTACAAGCTACAATTATTGACAATTTTTAAACAAGCATGATCAATAAAGCGTCAAGCATAGTAAATAAAATTATTTTAAAGTATTGAGCAAAACTTTCTCCTTCCACAGCAAATTTTTTAGCATTCCACTTGCAGTGTATTGACTTGCGTAAATAATTTTCGTTCACTCCATAAAAAGCTATTTTGAAAGTGCTCAGCACATTTTTATATCTGTCAGCTCTTGACACTTGATGTCTCTCTTTTAAACGATTAAGTGGAACATGTCGACCTTCGATTCGCGATAAAGGCCTTTCCAAGCTATAGATATTTTGCATCATTTCATATTTCATTGCTACCTGTTGCAGAGCAGCAAGAAATTTGGTTTTAACTATGGCAACCATTTTAAATTTTCTCGTCATCTCTGCAACTTTGGCATTAGGTAACGCTCTGATATCTCACCAGTTGCAGTCAGCAATTTCCAGAGTGGATAAAAATGAACTTTTTCAATTTCTCTCCATCTTCGTCAATTCCGATTGCATTTTCACCTATTTTCACCTGATTGGAGATAGTTACAAATTCAACAAGTTCCTGCATAATTCCGTTACAATTGCTTACGAAGTACACCAAAGCTATAACAATGCGAATTACAAAACACCTTTTCCATTTACTGTTCGAGGGCGGTTTCAACGGTGCAGAGTTCACCTGGTGACTAGCACACTAGTCGAATCTTACCGCAAAAATATGAGCATTGAGCCTTTCTCGTCGAATTTTCTTTGGATAATGAGCACCTCCAGCTCCTCAGATCACCCAAATGTCCGTAATTTCGCAAGACGGCTTCAGGTTCCTAATATAAGCATTTTCGTTTTAAGGAACAGTTCCGCATTCTTCGTATGCGTTGCATGCCTCCAACCAGAGTCGGAACTGGTGATGACAGAAAATGCGCTTAAATGGACCACTTCAAAAGCCCAGAAGATGTGGCGTCTACTGAACGGAAATGGAAATGGAGCATTAATTTCCCTTACGGGATCCCTGGACAGTGTCGCAACACTTTTTGACAGCGGTACTATTGCTGCGTCATGTGATACCCGAATCGAGAATGGATTTGAAACTGAGCTGTTCGCCGAAATTTGCTCTGTGAACGTGCTCACAAGAAAAATGAACTATTCTATTTGGTATGGAAAGGTAGAAAGAGTCATGTGATACCAGAATCGAGAATGGATTTGAAACTGAGCTGTTCGCCGAAATTTGCTCTGTGAACGTGCTCACAAGAAAAATGAACTATTCTATTTGGTATGGAAAGGTAGAAAGTCCTTCAGAGATGAATGACATTCCACTACATGGCACGATCCGCTACTTCCAGTCCCTCAGTATGGAGGATATCTTGAATGGGAAAGGACTCAGATATCTTTCTCATGGGGTAATGCGCGAGTCAGTTGCTTACAGTGTCATTTATGTTGACGCCGAGAAACTGAAGACGGAGATGAGAGTTGGTGGAATTGTCTATCCTATTAGTGGCTTCGTTTGGATTCTGGTTTTATCATCGTCATTTTTCATTGCGGCCTTATTCACCACAAGAAATAATGGGTTGGGAGGAATGATATCTTGGGACTGGAGATATTTCATGGACTGCTGGACAGCACTTCTTGGCTTGCTTCTGGATCAGTCCTCTCAAGTAAAATGGCACCGCTCAGTGGTATTATTATTATGGGGCTCGTGGTGCATTCTTCTCCAAACAATTTCACCTGGTTACCGCTGTTATCTGTTCTCATCCTTATCGTTTACTCCACATCCTGATTATCCTCATTCGATGAGGAAACTGGGGGACAGTGCCATTCCAATTATGACAATAAGCTATTGCCCCTCACATGAAAATAGGACTGGCACTGATAATGAGCCGCTTTCATGCATCAGAGATGAAATCATACCAGACCTGCTAAATGCGAGTGGGGAAGGGAACAATTACGACATGTACAGAACCATTCGTAGCCTTCAAAATGGCATAATTTCAATTCACGGCGACTTCGATATGTGGGAGGCGCTTATTGATAAAAGACTTCAAGATGAGGAATTTTTTAAAGAGATTCCAAGGTCATTTGCTATTCTAGATATTCTTCCGAATGTAATTAATTTCCATGACGTTTCCGAAAACTTTGGAACAATTTGGGCATCCAAGCCAATCGAACTGTCACCCTTCAGCAGACGTTATTTTTGGAGGGCATATCCTAACTATTTTTCTCATCTATTCGAGCATAGTTTAGTACGACTGCAGGAGTCAGGATTATTCATGAAGTGGAATTTGGAAATGGAAAATATTCTCCGGTTGTCTTTGCTGCTGGAAAAAATTAGCCCAGAAAATAACACGTACGGAGAGGATACAGATCGACCACTTCTACATCCAAGTGCTCTCCGCATGAAATTTTTAAGCTGTCAAGGAAAATGTGGTAGAAATGGCAAGGGCAAATTTTCAGAACACTTTTCAAGAATATCGAAAACTGTTTTATTAGGAATATTCTTAATGTACTGGCTCCCAGTTGTGGGGGTCACTCTGCTCATGTTTGGAATCGAAATTGTAGCCAATATAAGAAGCAGAAGATGGAAACCTTTACGAGAATTGTAAAGAAAAATTATGACTGCTGACCTACTTCTGTTATCAGATTAACATCCAAAGCAAGGAGCCAAATTGAGAAAATATTCTCCGGTTGTCTTTGCTGCTGGAAAAAATTAGCCCAGAAAATAACACGTACGGAGAGGATACAGATCGACCACTTCTACATCCAAGTGCTCTCCGCATGAAGTTTTTAAGCTGTCAAGGAAAATGCAGTAAAAATGGGAAGAGCAGATTTTCAGAACACTTTTCAAGAATATCGAAAACTGTTTTATTAGGAATATTCTTAAAATTCTGGCTCCCAATTGTGGGGGTCACTCTTCTCGTGTGTAGAATCGAAATTGTAGTCAATATAAGAAGCAGAAGATGGAAACCTTTACGAGAATTGTAAAGAAAAATTATGACTGCTGACCTACTTCTGTTATCAGATTAACATCCAAAGCAAGGAGCCAAATTGATGTTAAAAGGGGCGAAAGACATTAAAAAAGTGAGTGATAAAATCGAGATACTTCGTAACTCGGTAGGAGCACCTCGAAAACACGAAAATGACGCGTAACAGTTTGCAAAAACATGATGTAAAACAAATTATTTTTTTGAGAAGAAACTAATTTAATTGAATCAAAAATAAGTTAATTAAAAGCATTGAAAAATACCATAAAAAGCATTTCTCGCCGAATAAAAAGTAACGACGTGCTCTCCCATAAAGCTGGAAAGCCAGTTTCTTATTTTCTTAATTGCAGCGCCCAAACATCGGCACATCTGAAAAGTTCCTTCACCCAAAAAATTGGCTGAATGAATGGGATATATAGGCATAGCAAAATGTGCTTCATAAAAATGAATAATTTGTCACCATTTATCCATTCCAGCAAAAAGTGTGCACAGCTCATTTTCAATTTATTGAAGATATCTCACCCTTTCGCCCTGCCTGCAACTTCGTAATCGTAGACAAAACAAAGATTTTTTTAGAGTGAGATGAGATGGTCCAAAAGACAAGGAAGATTTTGCTATGTCGCCAGAGCAATAATGGAAATCTGTCGACACTTTTTTTCAAACATATTTTTGTACACTCTTCCCAAGGCCAAAAAATCTCGCCAAGGTCAACAAAATAAATTCTTGCATATCACTCCCAGTAGCTAATTAATTTTTGTGGTGATGCTTAATAGGTTACAGGTTATCAATGCTCATCTTTTACTCTTCTCCATTTTCTCTGTGAATATCTCACAGCCAAAATATTTATCTTGGAATCAGTAGCTGGATAAAATAGGCGAAAAAACAGCACTCAATAATAAATCCTTGTCAAAAAAAGTATTTTTATTAAGTGTTTGGGATGGATCGTGCGGCAGCATCATTTTACGAGCTAATGTCCATTATCTATGGACTAAGTGCGCTATTGGGAGAACAAAAACGGACAGTTTCGTTTCATTATCTGAGCTCAAATTATTATTATTACTCCTACAGTATATGAGTTGGCGTTGGCGTTGGCGTCGTGTGGATGAATCTGACTTGCAAAAATATATGTAATGAATGGACACTCGTCGGGGCTCCAATTACATCTTTTACTCTTCTCCATTTTCTCTGTGAATATCTCACAGCCAAAATATTTATCTTGGAATCAGTAGCTGGATAAAATAGGCGAAAAAAACAGCACTCAATAACAAATCCTTGTCAAAAAAAGTATTTTTATTAAGTGTTTGGGATGGATCGTGCGGCAGCATCATTTTACGAGCTAATGTCTATTATCTATGGACTAAGTGCGTTATTGGGAGAACAAAAACGGACAATTTCGTTTCATTATCTGAGCTCAAATTATTATTATTATTCCTACAGTATATGAGTTGGCGTTGGCGTTGGCGTCGTGTGGATGAATCTGACTTGCAAAAATATATGTAATGAATGGACACTCGTCGGGGCTCCAATTGCACTCTCATCCTCGCACATCACTCACTCAATCGCTTCTTGTAAACGGAGGAATTAAAGTTTAGTTACGCAAACGCAAGGCTGGCTGGAGAGAAAAATTTTTTAGTGGCAGTGGCATAAGAATGTGAAGTGCGCTGAGTGAAAAATCTGTTCTCTGGACATCGTTTTATATAATTAATTAGCCCTAACTAAGCATAATTAATTTCTCAGTTGCTAAAGTGAGCCTAGTGGAGCGAGACTACAGCTTTTGTGGAGACTAAAACTGCTATAAATTGTGTGAGATATATTTTTTTTGTGGCTGGGCTCTGTTCTGGGAAAAATAGAAAAGTGCAAGTGAATTGCCATTAATTGGGCTGAGCATGAGTTGGTGACTGACTTTTGTTATATTCTGACAAGGCTCATATCGTAAATTTTTTTGTTTTTCGTTACACTTTGAAAAAAAGTAGAGAATTGTCTGGGTTATTAGTTGGATAATGAACGCCTTCGGCAAGGAGAGTGGAGGTGACGATGAGGGAAATGGAGATTATAGAGTAAACCAGCTCTCCTTATTTTCATATAACAATGGGAGGCTGGAGAGTGCAAACGAGGGTGGAAGTGAGCTGGAACCGTTGAACAAGGAGCAGAGTAATATGAATAAAAGTGAGAAATTGGAGATGAACGGGGGTGGGAGTGGGGGCGGAGGAGAGAGGAAGCCTTGCGATGACTTTGAAATGATTCTCGCGAAGGTGAATGGGGAAGGGAAGTACCAGCAGTTTTTTCTTTATTGTGTGCTCAGTCCGATTGTCACGATCAGTCCTTTCCTGGTACTCAATACTGTGTTCATGTGGGATATTCCGGATCACTGGTGTCACGTTCCGAACCGGGATCCTTTGATATCGCTGGAAGCATGGAAAAATATGACGGTGCCTATGTAAGAATGGGAAATGATAAAAAGATTTCAAAAATTGTTTTCTCTCTAGAAAATTTATTAAGACTGATAAAAATATTTTTTTAAACAAAATTTTTGTAATAGGGAAACTGGACCAGACGGCCAGCTCCGGTTCAGTCACTGCAAAATGATAGACCAAACGACCGGAAATGAGACGCAGTGTCAGTATGGATGGGAGTATGATAAGAGCGACTACTCCTCCACGATTCCCTCCGAGTTTGACTGGGTTTGCGAAAGAGATTATTATGCCACTGACTGCTTCACTTACGCAGCGCTGGGAGGCACAATTGGAACAATTATCTTTGGAATAATGGCGGATAAGTATGGGAGGAAGCCGGTATTTTTCCTGGCGTGCTTCATCCACGTATTCTTCAAGACAACGAGTCTCTTCCTCGCCCACAACTACTTCGTGTACAAGTTCCTTCAGCTTCTCGCTGGACTTGCGTTTCCCTCGCTGTTCATTATGCCGGCCTTAATTGCTGCTGAGGTCAGTGGAACAAGTATGTCCAGAGATTTAAAAAAAAATAGTTAATTTATTTTTTCAAAAAAAAATCACAGAATTGGCAATTTAACTAATTAGCTTATATTGATTACCTCGGTAGATTACAGAGCGTGGATTTACGCTGTGACTTGGATGATATGGGTGGCGGGTAACTCGATAATTCCTTTTGTGGCGATGGTGTGTCGAGGCTGGTTTCTCTTTGGGTGCGTGGCCGCAGTTCCGGGAGCCCTGCTCTTTATCTACTTCCCTATCGTGGATGAATCTCCGAGGTGGCTTATCACTGTGGGAAAGACGAAGAGAGCACTTGAAGTCATTTTAAAAATGGC
>JAHZND010000975.1:0-47380 GCA_027744115.1 Acrocyrtus sp. NNG-2020
ACTAGGTCGTGAAAAGTAGTACCTTTCTACTTTAGTAGTACGTACTAGTTTCGATGTTTCAAAAGAAGTACTGTACTGCTGAAAGTAGTACGAATGGCCACTATAAGCAATAGCATAATGTTTTCTGTAAGATTATTACCTATTACAATATGCGAGTCTGAGTCTCATTTTTGCTAAAATTCAATTTCAAAATTTCAGGCTTAGCTAAGACGTATTTTGAGATGAAAATGTTGAACAAATATATCCTGGTCTGACATTATTCGATTATCCAATGGATGATATTATTATTAGGTATGTCCTCTCAACTGCAACAACCATCTTAATGAGAGTTTAGAAATTTTCAACAATTTAGTATTTACCAAAGACAAAACTTGCTGTCGGTAGATAAATTGCATAAATTAACGATGGAGGTTATGAAAAGGAATCAATATGTTTTTAGTTATCCATAGTTAAATGAGTGAGTTGGAAAAGGTATTTCCAAATTTAACAATGCAATGGAATTACTTTTTACTTACACTTCGTATTGCAATGCAGTACCAACGCCGACAGATTTACTGATTTACGTAAGTACTAAGTAGTTGCAAATATTGCAATACTAGGTGCGGGTAAATCGCTGTGGCATAAAATTAGTCTACGATTATGTCTATGTTCGATTGTTCTGCAATGTTTTCCTTCAGTCTCAGAATTTCAAAATACTTTTTCAGTATACAAAAACCAAAACTTGAACTGTATATGTACAGTGAAGTATCTAAAAATTAAAATTATTCAATGAATACGGAAAGAATGGACGAAATTGCCTTTTTCTTCTCCAATTATCCTGCGCATTCAACTGGATCAGGGAATATTACAGTTTAAAAAATTTGATTGGGAATTTGATTGAATGTGTGTGCAACATAGATACCTACATGAAGTCGAGGTATTACCTTACAGTCACTCGGATGAATGATTTCTATGAAACCGAGACGTTTGGCACCTACGACGAAGACACCGCTCGTTTGTCGTTCCGCCATACATCATCAATTCCATTATGTAACAAGTAACAATATGAGCATATTTCAAATCCCAATTTACTCCATACAAACTATCTTGTAACAGTGTACTCAGCCATTAGTAGTCAAACAAATTTCAAATTGTATATGCTCCTCAATAGCATAAACGTAACTTTGTTTTAAAAATAAATATAAAATGAATTTGAGCGGTGCATGCAGCAACTAATAGCCTAACACATTATACTCATTCATTCATTTGAACGCGAAGTGAAAGCAAACATTAATTATAATGGGATATGCGAAGATTTAAATAAAAGATGTGCCAGTAAAGGCTTACACAAAAGGTTTATTGGTGTTGAATTTTTATTAACAAAAACGATCTATATTGAAATTTCTACTTCTTCTTCCCTGAAGGAGCGGCAGCTGCTGCTGCTTCTTCTTCGGCGGCTAGGTCATCTGCCTTGGTCGTTCTTGTATAAATCAATTGGGCATGATGTTTAACGACGCGACGAATGAGGCCTGTGAAAATTAAACGAAATTATCCATTAAGGACATTAAGGTCAACTACGTTACTACATTACGTAGCAATTACATGGGCAAAGTACTTTTGGTCATGTAGTCAATGAATGAAATTTGAAAATTAATAACACTCCCTCACCTTTTGCGAGTAAGTCTTCTAAAGCTTTCCTAGCTAAACTTCCTCTCACTTTCAGACGTTCACTGACAACACTGGGGGTAATCAGTTTGTAGCTGGGAACTTCCTTAAGAAGCTTGTCGTGTGTCGCCTTATCGAACAAAATCAGGTTATTAAGCTTATCGCGGACTTTTCCCTTCGACCACTTCTGCAAATTTCAAAAACCAAATGACGGTACACATTAATTTTAATACCACCGTACCATTTCCAATTATTCTAACAAAATTCGCCTACCACAACACACAACAATACAACCAACACAACTAATATAACACCTCCACCTTTTACATTTCACCATTCAGCTAAATTAAAAATATAAATTCTTTAACTATTTAACCAAAATAAAAAACAAACCTTCTTCTTGGCCTTTCCTCCTCCCGATCCTCCCTCCTTCTTCTTAGGTGCTTTGGCAGGTGCCTTAGAACCTCCCTTTGCGTCCTTCTTAGGAGGCTGTTAAAAAAAATTCAAAGCAAATTTTCAATTAAATACAAGTCCCGAAATTTTCTTTAAAAAGTCATTATGTAGTACTACTAATCTCACTCCATAATTTCACATTCACTTATGCACTTACCATTTTAATTTAACTTAACTAAACAACCAATTAATATTCGAAACTTTCCCAGGGCCAAAAGCAAAATACTTGTCAGCCGAATGTACGGAAAGACTACAGAGAAGGGAATGAATGCACAAGCTTGCGGCAGATATCACCATGCATTGGATTTCTTTAACATTGACCGCACTTCAGCAACTCAATGGCTGCTGTGATGTGCACTACGAAACAGAACGAAATGGTTTTACCAATTTTATCTCATTTTCACTTGGCTCTTTGCTCTTTTTGTCTGACTAATAATGCCTTCTCTTGCGGACCGGACGGGACGCGGACAAAAATAATGGAGAGGGTAGGAGGGGTAGGTGTACATGTGAACAACAAATACACGTGCTCACGTGCACAAAAAGCACGCGAAATGCAGCATTCAATTTTGTATGTTTGTATGTAAATAAAATTTACTTGGCTTGCATGTGCAAAAAATGTGCACTATTGTTTTATTTTGAAGGACAAGAAAGAGTAACGGGCACCTTATCATCGGTACCTGATATCAGTCAGTCAGGTCTGTCATGTCAGTACTGTAGTTGTAAAGACAATTTGCTTCACCGCCGCAGTATAATTAGCTAATCGAACTTGCAAGACCTGGTAAATGAACTGAAGGTGCCGGAGCTAATAGCAGCTAGGATATAACTGAGGAAGAGTTTGAGAAAGCTGTATCAATCAGACATGAACATCGACATCGACACCAAACCAAGTGGAAGCACGAATGTCACAGGTAAAAGTAATTGCTAGCAGATTATATGCTTTGTTGCATTTAATAAATTCATTTTAATTAAAATTTTACTTCGACTTTAATATTCATTGACTATCGAATTCGAATTCCAGAATCAGAAAAGAAGCCAGAACCACCTCATGAGGAGGATGGGGGAGGAACAGCTGTGGAAATGAACCAAGACGAAGAGGAACCAATGTCAGTTGTTTATGATTCTGCAGAATACTTTGCAAGTTATGAAGATCTTAATGTAAGATACAGTTTGCACTGCAAACTTTGCAGTATATTGTTAGCTAAGCTCCGCTCAAATTTAGAGATTTCCAGCTTCGTTCCAAGTTTACCAATTCTGTCAGATATTAACTACTACGGGTATTGTATGGTTCCAACAGGGAGGAGAGACAGAATGTAGAAGGATCGAATAATTGCCAATTGGAAAATGACTTATCAGCTTGCTATTACTTTGTAGGTTCACCGTTTGATGCTTCAAGATAAAGTGAGGACGGAGGCATACTTGGATGCAATCACCAACTCTGCTGCTATGTTTAAGAATAAAGTCATCATGGACGTGGGGGCCGGGACTGGAATCTTAAGTCTGTTTTGTGCTAATGCTGGGGCCAAGAAAGTTTACGCAGTGGAAGCATCTAATCTTGCTAAGTTGATTCCAGATGTGGCTGCCAAGAATGGCTTTAAGGACGTTATCAGTGTCAGTGGTAATTTTTTATTAACAAAATAATAAGTAAAAGATAAAATCTTGTATCAGATGCTACTAATAATATTTAATTGTTCTCTAGTAGAATTTGTAATTATGTAATTCATACTTTGTAACTACTTCTTGCTATAGGTCATTCATTCAAGAGTGGAGAATGTAGACACTCTTTCTGAAGACGGAGAAGATGTCAAAGTAGACATAATTATTTCAGAGTGGATGGGATTTTACCTTCTTCATGAATCAATGCTCCATTCTGTTTTATATGCTCGTGATAAATTTTTAAAGGCCAATGGGCTTATGTTCCCAAATACTGCACAGATATATGCCGCGCCATGCTCTGCAGCGGATATCTGGAAAGAAAACGTGGAATTTTGGACAACCAAAGGTTTACATTATGGCTTTGATTTAAGTTCGTTCGCAACTGTTGCAAAAAATGTCAACAAGCCTATTATTGAAACTGTAAGTACTCATGGGAGTCTAACATACCATCCACACATTATTGTAGGAACTTGAGATTTACTCTTATTGCTAATATATCACTCTTGCTTTATTAATTTTACCTGGACATGTGATTACCTACTCCTCCTTCTAGATTTCTGGAGATGGTCTGTTATCAGATCCCCAGCTTCTTTTTGATCTGAACCTGCAGACAATTTCTACAAAATCATTGCAAACATTTAGAGACAGGAGATTCTTTACAATAGAGCAAACTGGAGTTATGAATGTGGTTGCAGTGTGGTTTAATTGTACTTTCCCTGTGTATCCTGAAACAGGTAGACAAAACGATTAATTTAAAAAGTTTCTATTATTTCTATTTTCAATACAATTCAATATTACCTATGCATACAAACATTGTAACATGTACATACCTATATGACCTATGATCTACAATAAAAATGAATGCTAATACTCGCAGTTAGACAAATGGCACAGTTTTTTGAGTTATAAATACCTAATGTAGGTAATTACTAGTAGATTTTATTTTAATTTTTGCTGACAGATCCGGTGGAACTTTCTACATCGCCATGGACTGAGCCAACTCATTGGAAGCAAACTTTGATACTCCTTCCAGAGAAAATAGAATTTGAAGAAGGAGATATAACTGGGTGGGAATTGACGTTTGAGAAGTCATCAGAATCCGAAAGCCGTTCTTATGCCATACATTACCAGTGTTTAGATGCAGAAAATGATGAGCACCCTGTCCCATGTGACTGTGGTTCAGTAAAATGTGAAATAATTAGGCATTATATGAATGAAAACCAAGAGAATTCTAACAATCATGAATAAATTTATCCGGTCCGTAAATCTTTATCAAGTGTATCTATTTTTTTAATATATACATAATTACGATTAGTAAGTAAATTTCTAAAAAAAAACTTTTGGACTATTTTTTACAAATTCCAACGAGATGTACTCATTGGTGTGTACAAAGAAAGTGTTTTTGGTTTATGCTCTTAGCATTTTGGC
This sequence comes from Acrocyrtus sp. NNG-2020, assembly GCA_027744115.1. Lineage (NCBI taxonomy): Eukaryota > Metazoa > Arthropoda > Collembola > Entomobryomorpha > Entomobryidae > Acrocyrtus > Acrocyrtus sp. NNG-2020. The sequence goes on from JAHZND010000975.1 coordinate 5,179, forward strand.
TTCTCTTTGATCTTTAAGTTCTTGTAACTGCTGTTCAACAATTACTTTTCTTTCTTCTAAGAATTTGCCATATTCCTCTGCGTCCAAATCTCTAACAACTTTAATCCCACATTTTTTTGCTAATATAATAGTGTTCTGACAAATTTTCTTCAGATCCATCCATCTAATTACAGGATCTTGCTGCTTGAGTAAAGAAATTTCATATATTTGCTTGATGGTTACCATTCCTGCGACCTCCGTGGCTGAAACAGACAAAACATTACCAATTTTATTATTGAATTCGTATTACAGAATATCATTGAAAATTTGAAAGTGGCAGTGGATACAATTGATACACTACACTCCTTACAACTATTCATTGCTGCCCTTTGAATTCCGGCCGCTTGCTTTAAAAGCCATGGAACTGGGGGATGAAAAATGAACAAGTTCATAAGACCTATCAGGGTTTACTCGAATTCTACACGGTAGAGGAACGCCCTCCTTTACATCCTTGGTACGCTCATTAAAGTCCTTGCAAAATGCCGCGATATTTATTCCTCTCTAAAAGTTCACAGCAAGTATAAGTACTTATCATATAAAAGGGGTTTAGGTAACCCAATCCAAGATAAGGTTTATGTAATTGATTATATTTTTACCTGACCCAACATTGGACCCAAAGGGGGCCCTGCAGCCGCCATACCTGCTGGTACATTAGTTTCAATCATAGGTCCATGAACAACTTTCTCCACAACTTTCCTCATCCCCTTCAACTGCTGTTTCAGTCCCATTTTCGACATTTTAGAATATATTTTTTAACTAAAATAGTCAGTCACAGATTTCATTCATTCACTTTCACTCCCTTGCTTTCTCGCAACAGGAAAGTTTTGTTTTTTGACCTATGCAAATAGTAAATAATAAATATTCGTTTTCTGCTTGAGGTTTACTACTGTACTCAAGATTAATCTTGCTGTACTCATTCTTCTGCCTAAAAATATAGGAAAACTACATTTCCGCACATTGCTTCAAATTGTCGGGGTAATGCGAATGCTCTTTATTCCATGTTAACCTAAAATCCTAAAAGAAAAGCTGGGGAAATGAGAGACTAAAATAATTCCTGGTTTGGCCTTTGTTGGGTTTAAATAGGTATGGGGTTTAAAATTAGGTATGTATTGTAAATAATTATTTGCAAGTTGTAATTTTGTAGCTTAAATATTCCTGTTATAATCCTGTAAATAACGTACGAATGGGTATAAAACACAAGGATACATCATACATCAGATAGAAATGGAGAAATAAATGGTGCTGCAAGTATTTGAAAGAATAGAATTATTGTGCACACAATATGCACAAAATCTAAGCTTTTACCGTCCTGTGTTATCTGGAATTTACTTCTTGAAGTAGACATCATTATAATATATCTACCCATCAATTCGCATGCCCACTTATGTATCTGTGTATAGTGTGTTATCGGAGCTAGCTACTGTTCTTTGACTATATGTTCTTCTTCTGTCCCAAATTATAAATTGCAACTTTGGAATTTGCAAGTGCACTATGAAAAGACCATTTGCCATTATTGGTTACGTTTGCATTACCTTTTCGCTACTTTTTGTATAGATTCTTAATAGGGACGCGGACGTGACAAAATTGCTTCATTTCCCCCTGTTGTTCCACTCAAGTTATTTATAGTAATAACAATAACAATGAGGTTGCATCAATACAATTTGAAATTTGAGTCATCCTCCTCCTCCTGCCTCCTGGTCTATACTTATGCTATTCGACTAATCCCTTGCCGTTTGAAACTAAACAAAGTATGTACCTAATAGTGATTTTAAGTTTTTAAGTCGCTCTGATAAAAATTAAGGGTTGAATAGTTCGTCTGTGCTAGTAGTAATATGCTATTGGCAGTACCAAGTTTCATGGAGTAGATAGCGAGTGGCTCATTTTCGCTGTGCATTTGTTCAAGAAAAAGTTACTTTCTGATTAACTGCATTCTCAAAGCAAAAGAGCAAAAGACAAATAGGATTAAAAGCTAAAATAATCACAAAATTCGTATGACTCATCATATTTAAAGAGTTACATACGTAGCTAGCCTAAGCTTGCTAAGCTACATTTGTCATTTTTTCTGTTGTAAGAAGACAATTAATATGGCCCTATGCAGTGCTGTAAACGCTGTGTTGACAAGCATACATTTCTTATAATTTTGTCTTTATAATACATCCCACACCAAGAAGAGTTCTTTTCTGCGTTTGCCTTTCTCCAAATAAAGAGTTTGCAGCTAGCACTGCGTCGACCATTCACACACGGAACGTTCTCTGTGGTTGCAGTAGTAATAGTGTGTGATGATGATCTTCTCTTCCTGGGAACCGAAGGTCCGATTTGTTCCCACAAAAATACAGCAGGCAATTGCTACGCGATGTGTTCTTTTAAGCTCATTCATTCCGATACATACAGTACGTCAACAATAAACTGAGCAGTTGAACATGCATGCCTGCACTCAACTGCACGCCATCACACCCTTCCCTGAAAAAATATAATCTTCCTTGTTGGAGTGAATTACAATACATACGTATTTGGGGAAGGAAGTAGGTATCCCTAGTCAAAGGGATCAAAAAGATCCCTCCTTTATTTTGTTCTCTTTATCGGATGCAGAAACTTGGCCATTTCCGCAGAAACAGCTTCACCTGTCCTTGTTGTTTTTGTAAATTAACTAGAATCTTTAATCTTCTAAAACATCTTCTCCGTTCATCCTTCCAATTCATTTCCTATTTACTCAAATTGGCGTGATGCATATAGTACATATACTGCTTCTGTTTTACTAGTTTCATAATACCCCGACTAAACTACACAAATAAGAAGAAAGAAAATTGAAAGCCAACTAATATAAAGCATTAATTTTGAATTTACTCACAAGAACACAGGAATATAAGCTATGATCTTTGAAAATTAAGGTGTGCATTACTTCAATTAATTCAACTTAGCATAAAGGAAATCTTTTTGTTCGTTTAATTAGGATGCCTCACCCATTTAAACTGTCAGCACGTTTAATGACAACAACGTGCATAAAAGATTTGATAAACTTTGCAATTTCTGTATAAATTAAAGCCAAAGGTTAAGCGGGAGTTTTTCAATTTGGAACGATAGTGAATCTTGCATGTAAAATTAAATTGTCAGCTTATCATCATCAGCATAAAATAAAAAATTTCCTGTTATGTAATGTATGGGTATGTATGCACTTTGTGCATTTATTCTAGACAAGCCAAAGCCGTCCTGCTGAAATGTATTACGTGAGGTAGTTTAACAATAAAAAAAGGTCTACAGGAGCATATATTCCAATCGGATTGTTAAAGAGCAAGAAGCGGTGGATGTAAGCATAAAATTCGTATACCTTGTAACAACACACTTAAAAAGTAAGGGTCATAGTCATCATATCGTATCATCATCTTCAATTTTAACCATCAGCCAACAAGTCAGTTCAGTTCAAGATCAAAATTGAACAACACTGCACACTCACTCACAAAAAAAGAGTTTTCCCACGGTCTGGTCTCTTCTGCCGAACTACCTCTTTGTTTATTGTGCAGTAGGGGAATGCGTGAAATGTGTGCTTATGCATGACGAGCGAAAGAGGAGAAAGAGAAAAAAAACTGAACATGAATTGTGTTCATCTTGCATGCCTTTGGGCGACGTACGTACGAGTCATTATTATACCAGTCCCACCACCACTCCTTCATACACAATCATAATCACCATTTTACCATCACCCTCCTGTGCATCGGTATTCAGCTCGTATCACATATCCAAAATCTACCTCGGAGAGGGTAATGGAAGAAGGGGAACTTTACTCTATTCAATCCTCTCCTGCACAAGTCTGGCAGCATCTTTCCCAAGGGCCAGGCACATCTTCGCATCACCACCGCACCAACCATATCAAACATCAACAATTAAAATACCCATGCACACACACAGCTCAACAATGCTGCTATCGAGTGATGCATCGGCTACCAAAGACGCCCCAAACATGCTTGCATGCATGCATAGGTATTTTTTACTGAAAATTTTCTCATGATCTCTTCGATGTCATAAACTTGTTGATGTTGTTTTTGGTCCTTACCTATCACCCTTCGTCATTCCTGGCCTGACTCCCTAGCCGAACGGTAGTGTGGTTATTTCATTGCGTTTTTTTGGTTTTATTCTTTGTTCGTTTTTAGTTTGGTTTGTTGCGTTACGAGTTCTGCCGAAAATGTAAAGTAAACTGTTACATGTTTTTGATAAGTTGTGTCATTTTAATGGGCTTTTGGTTAAGCGGAATTTTATCTTTGTTGCAAAAGTTTGAACTTTATTGAGCGATCAGGAAAAAAAAATTGCAAATAGTAAGAAGCAGTGGTGAAAGATGAAGGTTGACTCCACAACTAATCAGTTTTCTTATTCTGCGATGATGGACCCGGACGAGGATCTTGTGACAATGGCTGGAATGGGAATGGGGCTTCTTGGAGATGACTCTTCCCAAAACTCAGGGAACAGAGCTGAAATGCGAAAGGTACGTAAAGAGCAAAATAATACACTGCAAATTTTTATGGGGCAATAAGAGACAACTCGATCTTGAATTGATTCGGTAATAAGAAATAAAAAAATCCATACACATTGTATTATAAATACTTTCTCAATTTTGTCTGCAGAGTAACAAGCCTATAATGGAAAAGCGTCGCCGCGCCCGCATCAATAATTGTCTCAACGAGCTGAAAAATATTCTTCTCGAAAGCAATGAAAAAGGATCCAGCACGACACTCCAAACTTGAAAAGGCTGATATCTTAGAGCTGACTGTAAGGCATTTACAAAATATCCAAAGAAATCAGCTAGCCATTGCAATGGCCACAGATCCAACAGTGCTTCATCGTTTCAAGAATGGATTTTCAGAGTGTGTTACAGAGGTACGTATAAACTAGCTAGACGACCGCATGCACAAGATCATTAGATGAAATTGCTTCTTTCTACAAGAAAAAAAATCGATTTTTTCTGGTAATTAACTTTTTTCCCTGTATCTTGTCTACCTTCATAATAGGTAAATCGTTATTTGGGAAGATTGGATGGGGCGGAACCAGGCGTTCGTCAAAGATTGTTAGATCATCTCGGCAACTGTGTGAATGGTCTTCAGCAAGTGGGTCCAGCTCCTTTTGGCTCCACCGGACCAGTTTCATCATTCCCTGCGGCAACCTCATCATTCCCAGGAGCTACATTGCCTCCGGCACTTGGGATCCACTCTTCGTCACCCACAGTTGCTGCAGCCATTGCTAACTTACGACACATTACAAATGCTCCTGCCACTCATATACCACCACAGCAGCAGCACCCTGCCACTGTTCCTTTCTCTGCAGATGATCTCAATAATAACATGGTCCGACCGGGACAACAACTGCACCATCACCCACTGGAAACAAGTGCACGTCTTATGTCAGCTTTTGCTGTTGCTTCTGCTTTGCCCCGACCTAGACCCCCAAGTCCCCCACCTTCCCCTCCGCCGTCGTTAAATACATCCAGCTCTTCACATGAATCACCCCTCGGAAGCAGTACAACTTCCTCTCTGTTACAATTCTCAACAACCTCTTCATCAAGAAATGACAGTGGCCTTTCGGACCACTCTGACCTTGGATCTTTGTCCAGATCCTCGTCCTCCTCTAATAGAACTAGCGGCGGGATGGCTTCTGATCCCCTTGATTTCTCCATAGGAAAAGTACTGAACACCAGCGAAACCGTAACTCAAGAAAATGGCAGAGCTGGGAATATTCCAGGATTGACTCCTGTGAGAGTGGTCAAAGTCGAGCCAATACAGAACATACCTACACCAGGTGCCGATGAAAGTAACATACCCAATAAGGATATGTGGCGTCCCTGGTAAATCTGCTCTGTTTCTAAGTGGAAACCGGGAAATGTAGAAATGCAACTGCAAAGCAGGTCTGTTAGTGCACTGTACATATAAAAACATTATTCAAATGGTCCCTTCTGTATATTCTACTGGCAAAAGTCTGAACTGAACGCCAGTTAGTTATGCCCAATAGCAACTGTGATTTAGTGTGAGTTTTTAAAAGTTCGACAATTAAGGGGAGATAGAAAAGTTTATGCTGTATTTTCCTGTGCTATTACGCAGTAGTGTGAGTATGTAGGGAAAAGAAAAAGTACCAAATGGTCTAAATGTAAGTAGGTATAGAATGCAACTTCGTGTATGTAGCCAGTATTTACTGATTTATGCTAGTTTCAGTATTGATTTATTAAGAGACTTTGTAAAGAGGGGTAAATAGTAACAGCATTTTGCGCACAGTCCCAGTATTTTCTTTTTTTAATGTATACTTTTTTTTAAAGCTTACGATATGCACGCTATTTATAGTCGTAAGGTAACTGTTGATAATGTATTATGAACGTTTATTTGCTCTCTTATTTACAATAAAACTTTATGAAATGGGAAATCACTTTTTGCCACTTAAATCTTCATTTTTAGCATCTCATTTTTTAAAGCTGTCTGTCACTGTATGACTAAATCATTTAAAGGGATTTTGCCACTTTGCTCTTACCTATTCGAACTAATGGAGACGAGATGAGTAGTACAACTTCGGGATTTATGGAATCAGGCCTGAGAAGTAGAGAACAAGAAAACGCGCAAAAAATAGGAAAGGACTCTGATGCCAGATTTCTAGGAGACCATAACTGTATCAAATGCTTTAAACAGTCACTGAAGCTGTGTCTTGTTTTTGTGGGAGGGCGGAGATATATGTTTCAGCAGGAAGAGCAAGATGACGATGGAATTTTGAAATCCGTCTAATTTCATACCATTTTTAAATGAACTAGTATCATCAAACGAGTCTGCTCCAAATGTTCCATGTACTATCACTATCAACATCTCCTTCGCCATCACTGCGAGAGATCTAAAATTAGAAGCAAAGATTGAGCAGCCAGCCATTTTTTGTTTGGATACGATGATACGAACATTTAGATAATAAGCCAGAGCACGACGCAACCATTTTCTGGAACTTTATACCAGGAGAAAGTAGTATGCGTAGGGGGAATGAATTCCGGTATGCATTAAGTACAGAAACCAGCAAGTACTAAAGCGAGTTGGCTACTGGAGTCCCGGAAGTAGTTGCAACTCTACAGTTCAAGCGGACTGGTTTGCTGCCGAACCGCTGGTGGTGTCAAGTTATTACTTGGCTTCAAGTGAAAATTCTCTCCTGTATAACTTTTTGTTTCAGCCAGTTTTTCAGATTTAATCTGGGGGAAAATGGTAAATAAATCTAATATTTTGAATTTTAACATAGGTACATTCTGCCAATTACTGGCCAATTTAATCAATGATTTGCGAAAAAATAACTAATTGTGTATTTTGTTTTCAGGAGTTCAAGGTAAAAAAGGAATCTGAAACACGTAAGTTAGCTACCTAAATTGTGCTACTTATTGAAGGTGTGCTATATCCATTTCAGTATAATACGATAAAAACCGTTTTATGCTTGCTTTGTTACAGTTCTTGAGAAAATGTTCTTGGCCCACTCCCGATCTGGACAGATAAAAAGTGAACTTATGCCGTCACTTTTACGGGAACTTAGCGGAGACATAAACATCAAGGGTGAAGAAATTCAGGCCCAAATTCCTGGCCATGAGTTTCAAGGTGATTTGATTATATAATATATAAAACTACCTACCTATAATTCATATAGTTCACGATGTTTCCAATCTGAAAGCTAATCTACCTTCCCGGTAGCGCACCGCTATCGATATTTTGCTAATCTATGTAAAAAGCTCTAATTTTTTATTTTATTGACGATTTATATTGTCTGCATTTCCCTTGTAATAGTGAGTTGGCGTTTGCAATCTAAAAATACACTTAAAAAACAAAAGCACTCCTTTCCACTGTTTTCACAGAAATTACATTTTCCAGGTTGAAACTTTCAGAATCCAAGGTTAAAGAACGCATACTTGCTTGTGTTGATGCGTTATGTAGTAGAGCGCTGAGTATGTGTAACAACTGCAGAACCGCGTTCAAGTAAAAGATAAAAATATCTTTTTTCCTTCGGTTCACGTTTTTTTTACTTCTTGTTGCAGACGTGGTTGATTACAACACTTTCCAGAGTGTGATGCTTCACTTCCTCGTGAAGAAAGCGAAAAAGGAGAGCAACGAGTTCGCCCATAAGAACGTTATCGGTCTGACAGATTTTGAAACTCCATGAGCAGTACCAAATAGCAACAAATAGAAGATCACCACACTATACAGCCCAAACCTTTTTTTTTGCTTCTGCATCTCTTCGAAATATTTATTGCATCCCCTGACGGTTTGGTTCTAGTTACTGTTGGTTTCTAGTACTTCAGACGAACTGATACATAAAATACTGTTTTTTCACATTTTACAGTTTTTTGCTAGTTTCTGCCATAGCTTATAGTTGACTTCCTATCATGTTTGTTTAACACTGCTTTTTAGAAAATTGAGTAACTTGCTTTAAGTTTAAAATGATATTTTTCAAATTCTGTTTCATGAAATTATTTACTCATTGGCTCGCTCAAATGAAATTTATTACGCTTGTTTGTTTCTCATGAAAAATAAAAGGACACTATGATATGAAAATGTAGCTGATTACTTCTCAAAAATGCTTCTTTATTATTGAACTTTGGATACTTTCTTCCTCAAATGCGATTCATAATAATTATTACGTGATAATAATTAGCATAATATAATAATTACTGATTTAAATAATGACTCATATCTTTTTTTTGAAAGATGCATACAAGTACATTACTGTATGAGATACAATACAACAATACAATATATATTTTCACCATCAAGTGGTAATATTTTTTGCCGGATTTTAGAACTTTAGAGTTTCCAACTATTCGGATTTTCCTGTCTAGTGGTAATATTTTTTGCTCTCGCCACTACATACGGCATTTCTTTCCTGATTTATCTATAATACACTACTGCCAATTTACTTCATGAAGCTAAAAACTTTTTTTTAGAGAAATGATTTACAAGACTGAAAAGTTTTGGAATATTTTACAGTGTGCAGTACTCAAAGCACTGCAAACTACGTACACCGTATATTTCAGTTTCCGAATTTCTTCACACTCAATGTCCAAGGAGCTGGTAAAAAGATTTAATTATATGATCCATGTAGTTAAATATTTTCGATTAAAAATTATTTTTTAAAATTCGCATTTTATTATTATCATCTCATATCATCGTTTCTGCAACCCTCTCACAATATTTAAATCCTACTTGAATTCTCTTACAGAATAGACTGACTTGAAAAATTCGAAAAATTGGTATAAATAGCAAACTTGCTTTGTGTTAGTTGGTTTAGACTTTAGAGAAAGTAGAGTACGAGTAACGGTTTTACAATTATTGTACTAGATTCAATTACTCCTAGAATGCTAGTTACTTAATACGAGCTACTAAATAATTTGTTACTTATAATTTTACGCTTTACATAAGCAAAAAATTGTTTTTAACGTCCCTTAGCGAAGCGAAGTACGTATCGTAAACGAACAGCAGTTTATTGCGTAATAAGCAGCCATATCCGTCATTTTTTTGCATAATGGTTATTTAGCAATTTGCAGTTGATCTTTCAACACGTCCCTTTCCACTTTGTTTTCTTGTAAATGAAACTGCTTTTCATAATAGTGTGCCAAACCGAGACAGAAAGCAAAAGAAGTACAAGACTTTACGATTTATGCCATACGGAAATTTATAATACTTATTTTTATCTTGTGTGTAGCTTTCCTTCAACTTAGTGCATATAAATTATCTGCAGTTCAATACACTGAGAATTTAACTATGGCTAAGTTGACTGGAAGAAGCAGAACAATTGCTACTGCTTGTCTGTTGATGATGGGGATAATGGGAGGTGGCGTGATGAGACGACTGTGATTGACTTAGTGCCGTTTGACTGGTTGCATTATTTCCGCCACCGTTAGATGGTGGATGGGGTTGATGTTGTTGCTGCTGGTGAATTTCGTCAGAATGGAATGAGACTGACATGCCCGAATCTAGAGACCCGCAGCTCCCTCTTCGCACTGGCTTACCTATATAAAAAAGGGCAACAACAAAGTTAAAAAACCGAAAATAAGCGGCAAAAGTACTAATACCTTTTAGAGAAAAGTTAATTAGGAAAACTTACACTGGTCACTGATGTCAAGGAGGGAATTACTAAATCTCTTGATCTTTCCCACGTCCACTCCAGAGTCTCTGTCTCTATTCTCTTTGGAAAGGCTTTCGATTCTTGCCATCTCATCGGATTCGGCAATCGCTTCTCTAAGATCTTCCGTGAACTTTGCCCGATCGTGTTCGTTTCGAGCATTGAGATTCAGCAGTACAGTGTCTCCCCGTTTCAGGGTGAGCCCATGCTCAAAGTACTGATTAGAAAACATTGACAATGTTATCCCCGATAAGGGGTAACTCTGACGGAAGGAATAGGTGACTGAGTTGCGCTTCTTGTGGAAAATTTTTGTGAGGACCAGAATGTCATTGAACAGAAAAACTTCTCGCTGGTGAGAGCCAGCCTTTTCTCGTTTGTTAACATCAGACACTTCATAAAGCCGACAATAGCAAACGAGTCGCCGATGAGGCAAAGCCAGATTCTAGGAGAACAACAAAAATAGGCACATGAGTAATTCACAAGCTTTTTAAAAATTTAAACGTAGGAACAATTTCCTGGTCCATATCACACTTGATATGCACTAATGAGCTTACCCGTTGCGAAATTGTGAGCTGAGGATGGAAAAATAAAATTACGTCATTTTATTATTCACTCCAGTACGACATAAACACAAGTGTAAAAAACCAGTAAAAATTTAAGCTTACACAAGATGTGGATTGCAGGTAGCATATCGTCTACTAAAGGATTCCATGATTCTTTCAATTTTCTGTGCCTCACCAGGCATTCTTAGGAAAAGTTTGGAATCTCCTTAGAGCCACATCAACTGGCATTGTAGCAAGATCGATTTCGCTGGCGAAATGCCTACAGATAAAAATAATGTACTTTAGTATTACCTTCACATTCTTTGTACTTGACTTTGACACAAGAAGGTATTTAAGTAATGTGGATACTTACTCTAGGCATGACATCGAAAACGGACTTTGCAGATTTGCTAAATATTCTCCAATCATTTGTTTGCTCAGACCTTTCCTGGAAATCAGAAATCTTGCCACGTGTGGCGGACTTCCCTCTAGGAATTTCTTTTTCACCAAGTATGCAACCCCAACTTCCGGTTTCTTATTGAACAAGTTGAGCCCCACGCGATACAGTCTTTTACGTAAAATCTCGGCTTCCCCGTCAGACAAGTTATTCTTTGGCGATCTTTGCTTCTCTTGGCCAGGTCCTGCAGGAGAGGAGTGTAATGAAACAGACGAGGACGAAATATTTGGTGAAATTTGGTGAACCGCGGACGGCGGTGGAGGACCTGATGTTGAAGAAGTGACGACTAAGTTGGGCGCAGAGATATTTCCAACGGAGGACTGATGATGAATAACATGCTTGGGCTGATGCTGCTGCGACAATTGCGACTGCGACTGGGATGACGGAATGTGATGATGAGAGTGGATGTGGTGGGGAGGGACATGCTGATGCTGACTGCTGAAATGCCTTTGCTGAGGCTGTTGCGGGTGATGGGACAATCGACTAGATGAGACAGTGGCACTGCTGACACTACTACTACTAATTTGGCCGACTACACTATTACTTGCATAATGAAGCTGCTGATGGTGATGGGGAGGAAGTTGCTGCTGAAGACGACTACTACTGTGATGCTGTTGGTGAAAATGATGCTGCTGCTGTTGATGATAGTGCTGGTGATGACCGTGTGCTGTCGTCGTCGTGGAGGAAGCATCATCTGCCGTCACCGCTGGAGCTCCTGAATGGTGAGAATGGTGATGACTACTCGAAGAAGAGGAAAGAATGGCGTGGTCAACCTCAACATCGACCTCCGTCACCTCCGCACAATCTGAAATGGGCATTGGTGGCAAATCGTTACACGACGAGGTAAGAGACGCATCCTCAAACTCATCCTCGAGACCGTCCACCTCGGCACTTGTTGGATGGGAGGAGTGCGGCTCATGAAGATCAATGCAAATTGAGCAACTGTAGACACGCCATAAATAAAATTTAAAAACTCATTAATTTCACCACCTTCACAAATTACTAGTTAACTTTATCACCAATTTATTATACAGTGATTGACAATGAGGAACATACGCATTGCTTCCGGCGGGTACAGCGGCATTATTGTTAATCCTTCTTGAGAGTCTCCGTTCCGTCTTAATTCGTTGGAACTCCTTCACCATGCTATACCTGAGGGTTGTAAATCACAGAGGAAAAAATCCAATTTAGCTTTTCGTACATTTTATTGCATAGTTCACTATGACAGAATTTACTATTATTGCCAATGCATTATTGATCTTGATCACGTAGTTTCAAAGTAGTGCCAGCGAAGCTTCAGATCACGCACACACTTCTACATGACTACCAGCTCTTGAATAGCTGCAGAAAACGCAAGTAAATGAGCCTCACGATGATGAACTATTTGAGCGACAGACTGCACTGAACAACAGCAAACAGATACAACCTATCAGCATCAAGGGCATCCACTTTTCTTTCATCAAATTATTATTCCCATTTAGCAACTAGCAAACTGCTAAAACTTTAACGACAACTCGCAACTGAACAACTGAAGTGAAGATTGTGAAACGCGACATTAGGTACACAAGACTAATAATATGTTGTTGTAGGATGACGCTGCGCTATAATAACCTAACTACTAAACTAACTACGAAGTAAAATAGCAAACACTCCTGCTACAGAGAGTAGCGTTCAGCGTTCTACATCCATATTGCATGTACATGCGCACATAAGGTGTACAATTACAAAGTAAGCAATATGTACACATAAAAAGCAAAAATTGCAAATTATCATTAACTTTAGATCCCTTTTACTCATTTTTAGGATGGCATTTTAATGATCACTCTTCATCATCGCAAATCACAATGAATATTTTTTACAGCCAAGTAGCCATCACATCATGCTCATAATAACACAAAAATACTAGACTGCATGCAGTAAATCTAAGCTCTAAGTACCGAACGATCTGATGACGCATGATGAATGTAGGAACAAGCCCAAAAAATGCTAATGTACGATTAAACGATAATCCAAACAATATAAGAGGAAGAAACTCAAAACTCCGAGCTTTGACTTTTTGTAAAGATAGAACCCATCCCCTCTCATTCACTTTTTTTTACAACTAAAATACACCCATTTACCACTTGTAAATGTGCTCGACACTGGACTCAAAAAAGGTTCTTACCTCAGACACTTTTATAATATCCAGTCATATTCATAAATGAAATATAGCTCACAAGCCCACTATAATTTTGTGCATCTCTTTGCATGTGCGTTGCCTTTTGCTTTACTTACAACTTCTTTTTTTTTTAATTTGTCGACATCATTTTTTTAACAAAAATCATGGGCATATCACCACTTTACACCTATGTTTGACTGACCATGTCAAAAAGTTGGCCATTGGAGTCAACAAAAATATATCATGAAAAAAATAACTAGTGCATTCATTAAGCTGATGCAGAGCATGTAGTACATCTAGCTCATCACCGTTTATTTAACACTCTCATTAGTCATTAGTTAATGGAAGAGCTAGGTAGTTTTCGCGTTTACTATCACCTTGCATGTAGTTTTTTTATGAGTTTGGTACTGAAAGTACTATTTTAACTTAATTTGTTTGCCTCATCCTTATCAGACTCAAGGGAGTGCTCCGCACCAGCCTACCAATATATCATAATCTGAATTTATGGCTGAAATGTCATTCGGTACATTATACAAATACACAGTCCTCATACGTACGGCTCACATAGTCACATATAAAAAGTCATCACAGTATTTTCTTTCACCATCATAAATGAGTGAGCTGTAGTGCAGAGACATCCTCCAAATCTATTAAATTCGTTGAAGTGGCAAAAAAAACTTTTTTTTACAATCCCGCAGTCTCACTTTTCCTTTCAGCTATTCATAAAATTCCTCCTAGTATGCTGTAATAATCCTTCTGAAAGTCATTCGTCATATCACTCATTTTCCTATTTTCTGGGTGATAATTTCCCTTGATTTGATGGTGAAATGGTGAACAGTGAGCATTATCATTTTCGTGAGGATGATGTAGCGAGACAGTAACTCTGCGTTGAGTAACTGGTATTATTTAATGAATACGAGTGGTAATGACTGGTGAAATGGATATGAATGATCATGAAGCTAGAACCATGTTTACCATTACCGATGGTAATAGTCATCTTTGCTTGCGCTCTGTAGGTCGTTAGTGGGGAAATATGGATAGCCGAGAAGGAGAAAAAGGGCATTAAATATTTTTTTTTACTACAATCCAATAACTGCTAACTCCTTGCCTCTGACCTCTCCTTAGGTTTGGGGCTGATATTGCAACGCTGAGCCATAAATAACAGTAATTTTCATGCGAAATGACAGCATGTATTTTGACTATTTTTATTAGATTATCATGATGCGATCGCCATACGAGATTTTTTTTTAGAAAATGTCTATTAAATTGGAAGATTAGTATGTAGCTTCACGAAAAATTGCCATGATGGTGCTTACTTAGCACATTGTTAAAAAGCGAAAATCTAGGTAATCACAGGTTGTGCAACGTAAACGAATAAAGCTTGTCACTGTGAGCATTACTGGCACTCTGAAAAAATATTTAAGCTTCGCTCACGATCACCATTATTATGGCCCTGGTAGTAAATTACGGTTTGCTAATTAACTATGAGTGAAATGGACATACACGTGTCGTGCATCATATTTTAGTAAAAGATAAAGATTCCATGCAATTATTATTATGTACCTTCTGTAAGCCCTTTGGATGACGAGAGCTGCATCCCGCGCTGGTGGTCCTCCATACCTTCGCTCAACGATGGTTGGGTCACCGTTTTCCTATGGACAGAACAGGAAGCAAAAACGTTAGTATAAAATTGCTGAGAGTCAGTTTTCATAAAGCCTCTCCGGATTTCTCAAGTCCGGGGACTATAAACATTTTTTTTATCTTTTCGTTTCCAGTTATCCAGTTTTGCTAAATAAATGAAAGCTTTATGAATAAATCAGTCGGATTCCGGGATGTAATCATTTTTATAGCATTAGGCCAAGCCGTTTTAGTGTTTTCCCTACCCGGGATGCATAGTAAATTCGCCGACTTGGCGAAAACCGACAAGAATGGTAGAGTGAATGATGACGAGTGCTAGGATGAGGCGGTGGAGGATGTGCAGGTATATTCCTATGATGGTGAGGCTGCGTCCTCACAAATCCAATTCCATGAAAAGAGCATCGGTAAGTAGGTGCTCCACTTCCGGGAATCAATAGCAACATTCTCCGACTTTTTCGGGGCGAAGCACAAAACAAGTCGACATAGCCTAACTACTTCGACCAGTCAAACCCACACTATAGGCAAATTTACAATCCGAATGTATCTACGTATTTTATTGCAACTTATTCTTTCCTCTGATTTTGCCAATAATAACGCATTCATCACCACAGCTTGCTGCTTACTGAAGCACAATTCTTGAGCAAAAATATTTCCACAGCTTCAAAGTTACTTCGCAGCATAATTCCTCAAAGACTCCTTTTTGCTCCTTCTTTGAACAAACAAACGGATCAACTTTTTTTTCCTTTTTTACTCCTTGTATACTTATGATGAAAGAGAATCACACTCAACTTTTTTCCGTTGCGTTTCGTACATGTCGTTCTTTAAAGGAGTTGTTAAGTCTGGAGAAGAGAACTTGATCTCTTCGTGCATGCCCCATTCACATGGATCCTCTTGCTCTTCCATAAATTACAAAACAGCTTTGTAATTTTTTTCCGTTACTATTTTTTTCTCAGAAGGGAATTAGCAAGTTCAAAGGTCCATCTCCAACACATTTTCTATATATGCATCACCCACACTGTAACCGTTAGGAAAACCGTACTTTGATTAAATATTTTTGGTAGGTAGTTTTACAAGCACAAAACCAACGGAGACGAGATAAGCAAACTTCAAAGGTGCTCCTTGCCCTTATGCTACAAAATAGTACGTTCAAGTACAAAGAAGCAGTAGTACCTCACTCACAGTACCAAGTACCGAAGAAGAGTCTTATCAACGACCAAGAAAAAAGGGATGATATCGTCACAGCACCTCCACCACCAAAGAGAACTCGATTGGGACTGAGTGGCTAGCTCACTATGCATAAGTGTTGTTGTGACTGTGACAAAACTGCATTGCACCAGCGCTCTATAGCACCACCAGCAAAGTAGTCACCTCAAGTCACTTTTTGCCACTAACAGCAACAATCACAACAAGAGATACAGAAATAGGTAGCCCATTACGTAGATTTTTTTTTGCAAACGGGAGAAGAATGGTACTGCAAAAAGGGTGATGTGATACTGCACATAAAGGGCTGACGACGATGTGCTCAAGAAAAAAAGAGAAACTAGGAGCAGCCACCACCAGCACTGTACCTTCTCCCAACTACCTCTATAGTACCTCTATAGTCCTACCAGAAACGGCAACCACCGCCACCACCAGCACCACTACCACCTTCAGCTTGATTAGCAAGCAAATTACAAAGTAATAGTAATAAATGCACTAGCAAATATATGCGCGAGTGCATATAAACACCAGCTTCATTTATAATAACTGAATATTATTAGAGATAGAGATGTGTGGCAAGAGAAGCTGAGGAATAAATGGGAGAAAAATAAAAACAAAGTTAGCAGAACTCACAATCATTTCGCAGTACTTCTAGTCAGACTTGAGAAGGGACAAGGTAAGGCAGAGCATTCGTATAATAAGCAGCAATAATAAGCATCTTGAAAAGCAAGGTAAAAAATAAAGAAGTCTTTCTCTCCTTCTCTCCCACTTGATCTCTGCGTGCTCACTGTATTATATTTCCCATTTTAACAATTCATAACCTCAGCTATTGCCATCATCCCTGCACCGACTTGATTCAATTCAATCACCATCATCAGTATTCAAGTCGAGAGAAAAAGAGAGAGTAAAATAGTCAATCTATACACCTCTTTAATCTGTCTATACAACGTTCGCATAAAGTGGGAACGGTAGAACAAAAGACAGCAGCAGAGACTTTTTTTTGCAGTTTTACAAGAAAGACAAGTGCATGCATTTCGACATGCAGTTTTGCAAGCTTGAAAAGAACAGCAGCAGCGTACGTACGTCTTCACAGAGAGTCAAATTTTTTTTACGAGTATCAGGTTTACAGGTATCGATGTCCCTTATTGGATAGATTTTGAAGATTGACAAGAGCTGCAGATCTCACAGCAATGAGAACATGCTTAGAGACGAATATATATATATACGCAGTTGGAAATGCAGGGCTGCCCAGAATGAAATGCACTTGACTCTTATTGACAGTGCAAACAACAGCTCACCTTTTTTCTGAACTTTACAAGCTTGCGATCATTCGGTAATCACAATTATTCATTGCAAAAACACACTTTTAAAAAAGGGAAAAACTTGCAGAACAGCTTTGTTCCTTTGAAGTGTAATGTCACTCTACATCGCACTGTCATCGTTCTTCGCATGGAGGAGGAATACAAAAAAAACTATATCTAACTGGTAAATATGTATTATAGTTTTAGAGTGCTACCAGCATATATTTCTAGCAGTCAGAGCCAGCCACCGCCACCACCTGATAAAAATGTAAAGATAGATTATTACTTGCTAAATGCCCTTTTGCAATACAACACATCTATTTTGAATAAGCATATATTTCTATCGGCCAGAGCCAGCCACCGCCACCACCTGATAAAAATGTAAAGATAGATTATTACTTGCTAAATGCCCTTTTGCAATACAACACATCTATTTTGAATGATAAAAGGAGCTCTCATTCTTTTTTTTTCTTATATAAATACGCAAGCACACAAAAGCAAGCTGACTCCCTCTTGGCAGGTTGATTGGACCACGGTCATTGGTCATTTTCGTCGGTACACGAGAATTGCATTTTTCTATTACGGTAACCTGCAACTAGGCACTTGACAAATAAACATCGAACTTGGTCAATAACGAATACGTGACTGCAAGGAGCCACTACACGAAAAAAAAAGATGTTGCAGAGGAGTGATAGACATAGACAAAAAAAATTGCGTCCAAGCCCTCCCCTCAAATTATCATTACATTAAGCACTTTAAATGATTATGATAACTGTGGGTCATTTTAAAAAACAAGGTTTGCATATTTAAACATTAACTCGCTACAACACTATCTTCTCCACTCGGCCTTAAAACATTTTTTAAAGAAAAGAAGTTAATGATGAGGATAGCTTAAATCCTCTTTTCACACCTTCCATTTTTTTCAGGGACGAGCGAAAATTGGAAGGCCAAGTTAAATCTTAATCTGTCCGCTCAAAAATCCATTGGTAAAAAAATAAATGTTTTTTGTTTGATTTTGACATGTTTAAGCCTCATTATTGTTTGTCATGCCCAGCAAAAAGGAGAGATATACGACTATCGCTGGCCATATTGAGGGGGATGGTTACTTCGTACAGATATATCTACATCACTTCGTGTACCACGAATTGTCTTTACAGAGATTTGCTAGAAGGGAGGAAACTCGAAGTGCAAAGCGTGGCGATGGGATGTCCCTATTAAATAGGAAACACTTAGAAAATGACTCGACAATGACTTGCAAAATGTCGAATCATAATTCGAAATCCCTTTGACAGTGCGATGCTAGTGTAAACTTATTTATTAATACTTAGCTAGAAACTTGGAGTCAAATTGACATGAAAGAACACATAAAAGGGTTTTAGTCACATGAAAGAAGGATGTTGTTGTGTGTTTATTTCAGAGCGTAAACAAAGTTGATTGAAGCATGCGTAGGCAGACAAGAAAGAGACAAGCGATTTTATTATTGTTAGTTTCGTTTTTACGAGGACAAACAAAGTGCGTGTCCACCTTACAGTCATGTATGCCAATAAGCAATATGAAACAATTAAAAAAGGAGCACATCATCATCATCATCAAATTTTTTTTAAAACTCTCTCGTTACAAGTGATGATATAGTTAATGGTCTGAATTCAATATGCAGCCTGTCAAAAAAATAGTTGAGTTCAAGCTTTAGAAATTAGCTTCTCGCCATTTAAACAAGTCTTTCTTTTAGTTTGTCCTAATCACATTTTTAAAAATGTTTTTATAATGAAGAGCAGCCCAGCAGTAAATCTGATACAGAAAAAGACGAGACCTTAATGTCCATACCACAAGGTAAAAGTGTGCAAGGTAAAGAGTCATTTTTGGCTTCTTCCTCACTGCATGTGCACAGCGTAGTCATTTTTATATACGCAGCCCAAGCCCACCACATATGCGCATGAGTTTTTATACTTCGTAATAAAATCAAGTTTTTTCTGTTTTCTGTGTTTCTATGTCATGCGCCTCTTCGCGGCTGTTTGCGCTGATGCATCCCTCCATCATCATTCATTCTACAGCGTATCATGATGAATTTTAAATCTCTGATCAGACTTTCCTTATCTTTCTCTTTCTCTGATATTCATTCATTTATATGATAATGTTGACTCGTATGAAAAAGAAAACAGAAAGGAGAGAGAACGAAAATGGAGCCTACTTCTCCCTAAACAACTTGTCATGTTCCTATCGTACATATACCAAAACAACGTGAGTGGATGATGAGCACTTTTATTTTTGCAGCAACCACACATACATATTATATCCAATTCATCTCAATTCAATTGTCAACTTCCGTGCGGCATCCTAAACGCTGGGCAGAGCATTATTGCATCCGGTTCTGACTTACTTACACTTTTTTTTTCTACCCTGTGCTCATGCTCACACTCACACTGGCGCCCTGAAACTTGTACTGACGAGGAGGATGGCATGGCATACAGTGGCGCTCCGTACTGCATTTTTATTTGCATTATCATTTACCTTCACTCTTTTTCACGCTTTCCGTCTATCGTCTTATATGTTCATAATTGATGATAAAAGTTGCAGTGGCTGTTTTGGCGATCATGATCAAAATGACTTTTTGCAGATGTTTATTATTCCCATTATTTTTATCGTTGAAGGGAGTTTGTACTTTGTACTGTTGAATTTGCGTGATTCTCAGAGATACAATCATAACGACATGTTTGTGATGGTAGTGTCAGGCACAAGAAGGCATCTTTTTGGAATTAAACTTAAAGTTATCAATAACCTTATAATATACAAAACTGATTCCCTTTCGTTTGAAAAAAAATCCTGCAATTGCTAACAGCAGTACATACTTCGGCTACACTCACTCAAATCTTGTCAACCACACACAACCAAATATCTTTACTACAGGATATTATTTGTTTATATACTTTTTCCGCTTTATGTATCCGTAGATTAGATTAGAGCGCTCATATTTTCCTTTCGCCTTGCGGAGATTCCTGCTGGTAATGGGTATTTTCAAATAGCACAAGCTAATTTTTTTAGATCTTGCCGATGATGTATGGCAGTGCCAAATTGAGCATGGGATTGATTTTGTGACGATAAGAAAAGCAAAATTATAATGCATGAGTCGAGATTAGGTAGTGCCAAAAACTACAAACATGACTTCCTTTTAAAAGTCTGGTCGTGTTTAGTTTTCAAGCTTGTACATGTCGTTGTTGCTTTATTAAAAATTTCTCGATTCCTGCATACGAGTATACCTACCAAGCATGTGCTGCCTTTCTGCCTTTTAACTCTCAGTTTCTCTCAGTCGCAGGCAGAGTCGACTTGCTTCTTGCTCTTGCTTTTATTGGAAACGTCCCAGTTCATTAGATATGAATGTGGTTTTATATTTCACTCAACACTTTATAAATTATCTGCAACTGCCGTGAAATGTAAATATAATGATAAACCAAGCCAGACGAATTTTTAAATAATTGTGCTGGTTGCATAAAATTACCAATTTTAATCTAATCTCTACGGACTCAAAAAGTGTCTTGCAGGTAGCAAATGATAGATTTGACCGTAGACGGAAGTATCGCTAAGCGGCATGTACAGTGGTTACATAATCCATTTCTAGAGGCGTGCTCGATTTACTCATATGATGTTTTTTATACTACGAATTCATCCCCATTAGACTATTTGTCAATACTCCAAAAAATGTTTTTTGTCTGAGAAAAATATGCCTCAGAATTTCTCGCAACACTCCAATTAAATCAAATTTATGCACGTGTGGCGAGGCCAATGCTTTCCGGCGTTCTTTGCCAATATCCATATTATCCCTCTCTCTCTCATAGACTTGCCCTACCACATGATACCATTAATTGCTTCAGTGTTCTACATTAAAGTAGCGCCTATTTTATGGGGAAACGATTTCAAGAAAAAATTGTTTTTACCTCGACAGAGTCAGCGTGTTGTTGTTGGCGCCTGCCATGATGATGGAACTGGTGATGATGGTGATGACCTATTGATCCTTGACTGCTCCCATTGCTATTGGTACTGTTATTGTTCTGACTTTGAGCTGCTGTTGTGAACAGAACGGGGGATGAGGAAGCTGATGAGGACGACGAGGAGGAGGATGACAGCCGGGTCATCTCCGAACTTGAATACGTGCTAAACACAAAAAGAAAGTAAAAGTTATCAGTTTAGCTATCAATCATTTATAACAAAGGTTCATCAAGAAGAAGTATATAAATATTTTTTGTAGTATGTAACTAGGCATATAATAGCTAGTACGACTCCTCCCTAGATCAAGGCAAGGTGCAGAAGGAAGAGAAATATATGCTGTTGCGCCTAAAGCACTACTGCATTCAATTTAATAACAAAATTACTTGCCAAGATTTAACTCGAAAAAAATCCCAGTAAAAACCTTCACATGTCATCAGTGGACGGTAATAAAGGCATGTTTATGATTCGAAAAAATTCCTCTTTCTAAAAAATGTGTACCTGCCGCACTCTATAAAAGCAAGTAACAGCTTTTCGTTAAATACCAACAATTGCGGAATGATCTCATGATATTGTAAAAAAAATATCCTCCTCCAATAAATGCATAATAAGAGCTAGCAAAAACGTTCCCCATTTCATCCCAAATTCTCATGTAACAATGACAAGTGCACCTGTCTACATGTGTCCATCCGCCTTGAAATTCATAAAAGAGAAGCTTACACAGAAGTTATCATCGACACAAATCAACAACACCATTAGGACAAGACCTCACATGAACTAAACACCACCAGCATGCTACGATCATTAATGCTATGAAATGCTTCAATAAGAAAAGTTCCCTCTGTGTTCTCCACATCTTTGAGGCCTGTTTACTCCGATCCTGTACCGGACCTCACATGAAACCACACACGAAGATCAATTGCATTATTACCCAAAGTCATGAAGCCGAAGTCAGTCTCCGCTAAACACTCTTTAGAAAGAGATACGCTTCTGGACATGATCTCTGCTCATCAATCTCGGAGTTTTCTCTCTGATCCCTTTTTGCGTATACGAGAGATGAGGATTTTTGGTGGAAATCGTTCGTTACAAAATCAGAAAGAATTATGGGTGCGCGACGAAAATACTGAGCGCTGCTCCCTGCTACCCAAGACCCTTTTTTCCTAAAAGGTTCAAAAAAATAAACCAGCTAGGGACTGCTAAACGATCAAATTTTATTTACTAATCCAGCAACACAACCTTTTTTTTCGCCTGCCTAACAATAACGAATGAAGGATGAGAAACCCTTTTTACTTTTTATATCCTTCTCAACAAGCCTGAAGGAGAGGGAGATGACAAGGATCTGATAGAGATACGACTTTTCTGACGGAAAATCTATAAAAGTGATGATGAGGGGAAAACGTAGCAGCTTCACGAGATCCCTTGATCCGTTTAGAATTACCACTATTATTTGCCGCATATGAGCGTAGCTAATCCTTGGTACTTCATTATTCAATCGATACATAAATAAAAATTTTCTTGCATAAAAGTCACAGCCATATGCGTCAGTCAGATAAAAACAGTACAAAAAGAAGTAGTAAAAGCATATTAATTTTTAGCAATGCTCTACTTCCTTACCCTTTCGTTGCCGTACTAATGATGGAAGATGTATATTGACTTGAGCCTTTATTTATGCACACAAAAAGTATCACTTTAGGTACTATAAATAATAATTACACTGGACAGCCCATTCCTTGACTAGGGCAATTCACATGACTCTTGTGACTTTTCGGAAGTGTGAGGAGAAGAATAGATACTGAAAAAAGAAGTGAAGTTGCGGAAGAGTGAAAAGATAAACTGAGCGTAGGGAGAGGTAATGAGCGGCTTTGGTAATTTGCTGTAAAAAGATTTTCGCCAACCCAGGGAAAACAAACTTTCACTTGATCCTGACAACCAAACGACAGTAATTAATTAAAAATCGAGAAGAAATTTCTACGCAATAGGCACAGTTTCACTTTGCTCACAAACTTTTTTTTTCAAGAAGCGAGCTGAGCTGTTTTCTCCAACTCGTATTCAGACCCTGTGTTGAGATGTGAGCTGAGTGAGTCACGATGACTTCTGTTTTTGTACTTTAAGTACTTTTACTTGTCCTAATGTAAAGAAAGAGTGAAATGACGTGAATGATACTCCGTCCTATTTACATCCCAGAATAGCAACCCAAAAGTATACTTTTCTCCACTACGCTCTTATGAGAGTGAACCTCAGCGTGTTGGCAAGAATATGAATTGGAGGAGGACTAAAAAGGGTCTCCTGCCGTAAAAAATAAATGCCGCTTGGCCCGCTCCCTCTCTCTCCCCACTACAGTATCCTTTGACTCTCCGTCTCCTCTACTTTTCCCATGTCTTACCTTTCACTTTCAAAGACAAACAAACAAAATGACCACACCACAAGAAAAAACCAGTTGTGAACGCGAACTAAGAGATTGTATATTTTTTTTGGAAGAACAACGGAAGTACACCTTCTGTATTACATGGAAGAAAAAACACTTTCTCGAAGAGGGTAACTCCACCACTATAGTAGCAATAATATAACGAAGATTTCTAACAATAAAGTGTATACTCACTCTCTACATGAAACACTATATGAAAAGCTTCATTTGACTCGGAAAGTTTTTCCTTTCCAGCAGTCAACGACATAGTACTCAGCCTTTTTTTGTGTAGTCTCCATACATTCTCCCTACTCAATATCCTTACCAATATGGAATAATAAGGCTAGGTGGAAACAGAAGCCAAGACGAAGAAGGGGAGAAGAGGAGAATGTTCCATGCATGCTCCACACAAATGCCCGTAGTACCATATAAAACTATTGTACGTTCTATTTTTCTCATTCCATCTTCCATCCCCATCCATACAATTCTTGCTTGCTCTGCTTTTACTTTCAGTGATAGATTATATATACACCCTCTCACCACTCTCTCCTTCACTTCACTCTTTGGTATCGCTTTGTCCGGGTTCCTCTTTCCCCTTCTAGATTTATAATAGCAGGAGCTTTTCGGAAAGAACCCAACCGCACACGGAAGACGACGGCACAGGCTAAATAGGGAAACGTGAAGTAGGAAGGGAGACACATTTTTATATACGAGAAACGAGACCCAAGTTCGTAATGACGGTTTTGTATCTGTTTCCTACGAGCTTTTCATGGGAACCATGAAATGAATGTAACTTTTTAGAGCTTTTTTAGGTACGTGTACATGTACAGCTCTGGTTATTATTTTCCCAGCAAAGAATAAAAACAGAAGAGTTCACTTCCCTCTCCATATTCCATTCACCTTATCAACTTGCTGTAATAATAAGCGAATTTTCTTTCCACTGCTCATGCATGCACACAATAATTTTTGTTTTGCTGGAAACATGCAAGATTGCACTGAAGGAGAGCAAATTGAAAACAATACAAGTACACCGAGAGAGAGCCAGTTGGCTCAGCTATAATAGATACATACATTTTCAATTCATATTATGATGGTGTTTATATCGCACACGAAGATAGACAAAGTCAAGAGTCTCTCTTCTTCCGTCACATGAACAAAGCCAGAAGAGGAAGGCAAACGAGAGCGTAGCGAAATGAAAATGGGGAAAGGAGAAAAGAAGGTAAAATTAACAGGGCAGTTATTCCAGTCTGCTCTCTTCTACTATAGGGCTTGTTGTTCTCATCGCCATCATGAGGGTAGTGATGGTATTTTAAGGCATCACATATAGAGATTTTTTTTAGTAAAAAAAAGGGAAGGAGAGAGTTGGGAGACGCAAGTGCAACAGAAATCTTAAAGAATAATGGCAGTCTGACTCCGATATGTTGCCTGTTGTGGTTGTGGTGTGTGCTGTATTGTGAGAAACGTCAGGAGCAAAATAGCCCAGCAGCACCCACCAAACCAGCATGCCAGCACTCTTTCACTTTACCAGCTATAAGAAGTTCTTTTTATTATGAATGCGCCTTGTTTATATTCGTACATCATCTCGATATTTTTTTTTCGCTTCGCACAACTGGCGAGAAGAAACTTGCCCGTTGGAGACGAAAAAAAAGTGTAAAAATGTAGTGCGAGGGTAATATTTGTAGCTGTGGGTATACTTGTAGGAAAGTAACAGGAAGCACTTATTTTACGATATACCTAAGTAGAGTAAGAGCAAGAGTTGGAATTTAGTTTGAGAAGAGAGTTAAAGAACATGAAAAGGCAAAAAAGGCGATCATGGCTGTAGAGAGAGATGTAGGCTGGAGATGGAACGGAAAAGTTATTATGTGCCATGCTCTTATTCTTTCACGAAAAAAAAATTCTTGAAAGAGTAAAATAAAATAAACTGGAAGTGAAGAGAGAGACTAAGATGAAGAAGGCGACCTAAAACGGTCAAAAAATGGTAAATGGTAGGTAAAGTGGTCTCTCAGGAGTTTTAGGAAG
Source organism: Acrocyrtus sp. NNG-2020 (assembly GCA_027744115.1). Classification (NCBI taxonomy): domain Eukaryota; kingdom Metazoa; phylum Arthropoda; class Collembola; order Entomobryomorpha; family Entomobryidae; genus Acrocyrtus; species Acrocyrtus sp. NNG-2020. The sequence continues at coordinate 31,022 of JAHZND010000975.1, forward strand.
AAATGCACGGAAAAGGAAAAAAAGGAGAGAGTCGAAAAAGCCTAACTTTTTTTATAAGATCAAGCTAAAGAGTCTTAAGAGAAAGAAGCTTTTGCATTTCACGTCAGTGGCAGCAAAAATCTGTAGCAGACTGGCTGGCTCTCTTGAGTCAGAGAGCGTTAATACCGCAAAGTAAGGTATGTACGTACACGCTTGCTTTTACGCTGATTAAACCCGGGTTTCTACGAGACTCGCCCACTCTCTTTATTCTGGAAGGAGCGCGAAGGACTTCATCACTCTACTTGAGTAAAGTGAGTCAGTAAGTTTTCCAGCATGAAATGCCCATTTGCAATAACCATCATCGTTCCCTTTCTACATACCACTTGCTCTCCTTTTTTCTCCTGTTTTATTGCACACACAACTGCAATACGGATGTAGTCAGTTGAGTTAAAATGTCATCATATCAACACCACTTCCCCACGCCACCTCCATCAAACTATCCATTCCGCCCACGCAGTAAGATAATAGCCATGGAAGAGCAGACTGCACGTATGACTAATTCTTTTTTTATAAATTGCGTCACGCTCTAGGAAAACTGCGTACATCTGAAAATGATACTTTGGGAGAAAGTATGACATTTCAATACAAAATATTTCGCGAGTGTTTCTGATTTTTTTTATTTGGAATTTACACGAACCTACTTAATCCTTTGAGCTATTTAATGTATTCAAATTGGAAACGGATAGAAATATGGGGAGTGTTACATCGGCAATCAACTACAAGAAAAGTATGCTCGTACATACATGAGCTTGCCAGCTATTTGCTTGCACTCTCACTACCAAAGCCTCCAAAGAATTCCGGAATGAATGAATCTTACATCTTATTACATTGCTCCATGTAAAAAAAGTCACTTTCTGTTGCTGATTGCTATACACGGGAGACACAGCGGGATACAAAAGAACTTCACTTTTAATACACAACACAACCAACGAAAGTGTCTGCATGCCAAGGGAAAAAAATTCCATCCAAAATAGAAGGTTTTGGAAAGAGCTCCAATGTACATATTGTCTGGTATGCTAGCAATTTCTCCCAGCCTTATTGCACTGCAATATTGTTATTGTTGCTAATACGAAATAGCGATGAGGATGAGGAAGATGACTATGTGCGGTTGATAAGCCTTATTTATGCATATATCATTGGAAGCACGCCTGCTTGCTCTATTGTCATCCTATTGTTTCATTGAAAGCCCAAAAGAACCCTTGTTTTTCATTTCCCTGTTGTTCCCTGAATTGAAATGATGCAGAATCAGAATGTAGATTTCGTAAACCGACAAGACGAGACGCTGCAGTCGGGGACAAAGGAAACTGTGCTATTTGCTGTTTGCATCTTTTACCGCAGCAAAAAAATAAACTAAAATGGAACTTTTGCTGTGTGAATAGGCATGTATGTGAAAGCACGCTGGGTTTGTGCAATGTGAAAGATAATAATATTTGTTGCACGTGTGCACCATACACCAAAGATAGTAAAAAAGAATGACGGATTGGACTCAAACCATACAAGATACAATTTACAATTTTTACTCATTCCCTTCCCCATCATAGTCACTGTTTTTCTCTCTCTACATGAACGACAAAATTTTTTTTTAAAGTTAAAGGATGTCTGACTGGCATGCATTCATTGCATTGCACACGCCAGAATCCCATTGTAATATGCAGCCATGATGACGGAGGTATTTTAACAACGCTGTAAAGCACACGTCACATACCTATCTAAATACTCGGAGCGTAATGATAATAAAAATGCGCATCTATTCATCCTGCTAAACATTATACGACTTTCCAAAATACACATTTTTCATGAAGAATTGCTGTGCTGAATAGCATAAAAAACATGACAAGACGTGTATTATCCAGAGAAAAAAAAAGAAAAAAAAGAATGTGCCTAATCCATGCATGGGAGCAAACTCAGAAAAAATTGTAAGGTCGAAAGCAATCTCATCCCATTTGTCGTACAATATTTCCTCCTTTCCTTCCCGTATGCATTACCTACAAAAAATATAGATGCAGAAATGTACGGTTCTCAGCACAGCAAACCTTTTTTTGCTGGATGGAAAACGAGAAATAGATCAAAGCGTATTTCGAGTGAAAAAATGGGCCCTATCAAATATCAAAATCTTTGGTCTAAGGAGAAACAGAGAACGCAAAAGGAGAGAAAGGAAAATCGCTTCTTTGTGTATTCTGCAGTGCAGTCTAAAGAGAGGCGTATGCAGACACATCACGCTTTGTTAAGTTAAATTAATTACATTAGGTAGTTTGAGTGAAATTCTTCATATATGCCCTACACTCATTAAAATAACCTTCTGCCATGTTTTTTTGAGAGAGGTTCACGAGATGCTTCGGAGAATAACGTACGACATGCCACAACACAAAAAATTCTGTGTTTGCTGGAAGAACGATCAATTACTTGATAGGAATTACTCCCATCATGTTAGGGAGAAGTAATAAAGCATTTTGGGCTCCATATAAAAAAATCGGTTGCTGCACACACACAGTAAAATCAGACAAAGGCAGTCACCATAAAGACTAAAATGCCATGGAGGATAGAACGAGTTGTCGAAAATTAAGCGAAAGTCTGCACGACAGCGACAACCCCAACTTAACCACAAAAACTCGACGAAGCACCACAGCTCGGTCTCGAGAGAGAGGTTCACGAGATGCTTCGGAGAATAACGTACGACATGCCACAACACAAAAAATTCTGTGTTTGCTGGAAGAACGATCAATTACTTGATAGGAATTAGTCCCATCATGTTAGGGAGAAGTAATAAAGCATTTTGAGCTACATATAAAAAAATCGGTTACTGCACATACTGTACATACAGCAAAATCAGACAAAGGCAGTCACCATAAAGACTAAAATGGCATGGAGGATAGAACGAGTTGTCGAAAATTAAGCAAAAGTCTGCACGACAGCGACAACCCCAACTTAACCACAAAAACTCGACGAAGCACCACAGCTCGGTCTCGTTCTGCCATCTTATGTCGACTTCTTTTGACATTTAAATTTTCGCGTGGAGAGAAGAAAGAACACAACGGCAGTTTGAGTCTTTGTTGCTTTCCTCCTCACAATGAGCAGCTATAGCCGTTCCCTACATAACCGAATGACGAAAGGAGGGTCGATATGTTGCATATTGCATCATATCATCATCGGACTTACAAAAATACAGCATCAGTATTTTGATATTGCCATAGCCTGGCACACTCACATTAATCAGCACAAATACAAGCTCTAAAGAGTAGATCGCATGAATTTATTGACAATCAGGATGCAGATGGAAGGCCTAGTAAACTAAACGAGTTGGACTGTAATGAAGAAGGGGAGTTAACAAAATAAAATTGCTCCGTAGTAAAAAAAAAACTTTCCGTAGCGCTAGTCCTCTTTTACAGCAGCACGCCTGCAATTGATTGCATGTTCTTCCTACTTCACTAGTATGGATGTAGTTGATGTTAGCTATGTAATAATTTTCTAAGAAGAGTTTGAATTAGTTTTTGGCTGTTGGGTATGAAATATCAGCTGCAGTTTGCGTGATACGAAAAAAAGAGGTAGATGCTGGCTAGAGATAGGCCTGCCAGAAAGAATTTCGCCTACTTCAATCAGACATTCTGCGCATTGTCAATTCAATTCTCAAATTTCATATACGCTTTCCAAACAGTCTATTATCATCATCTTCACTCGAAAAGCCACAAAATCATCATAACAATCGAACAGACGTGCGTCTGTTTCTTCTTCCATTCAGTAAATATGTGGTGTATGTAATGGAAGCTGGGCCGCGTAAAAAAATGTATTATCGCATGCATTGCGAAATAATTGGGAACTGCATTTTAGGAAAATTCAGCTAATTTTCAGAATAAGTTTCGACACAGTTGAGCAGAAGCTCTTCCGTGTTTTGTTGTATGGGAGTAAGCGCCTATTTTTAAAATAAAAGTATTTTCATACATACCACGGTACATTCTCAATAAACTCCACTTTATCCATTGGAAAAGTTATTGTTGGACTTCTTAAAACTTCAGTCTCCATAATTAAGCTTTTAACCTATTAGCGCTAATCATTAGCGATGCAGCAGGAAGGGATCACTATCAAAACTGATTTTTTAAACTTGGAGTGCATCTAAAGGCATCTCTGAAGGGAACTTCCTCCATACACAAATCCTCTTTTAAACTGCACAAGGAAAATTGACAACCTTATAGGTACACGGTGAAAACACACTTTATTTAGCTATTTACAACTTACTCTACGTAACACTACAAGTTACCTGTACAGAAATCAGATCGTTAAAAAATATTTATTGTACAAACTGACTAAATTCCGATGGAAATTTAAACAGCACAAAAGACACAATTTCACCGTGTAATGCAGGGAGCTATTTTTCCTTTACTCAGCTTTATTAGTCCGCTCCGCCACAACTAACTGTCCGTCCCTGTCTGATGATGGGAGAGAATTTCGTAGAGCATGGCCTGATCCAAATAGAGAAAAAAAGAGGCAAGTTGATTGCTCCCTCTCTCCCTTGGCATAAAACTCCCTATAAGCTCGCTTTAGGAGTATGTATTCCTATTAAAATAAGTTCTCTTATTTGTTTGGCTTTCGTAAAACTTGCTCCTTCTTCTACAACTTCAAACTTAGTACGTAGTACAACTCCAGCTGCATTTCTTTCACTATTGGGGAAGTAAACTACCAACTACCCTGCTGTGTGTCTGTTATAACAGATGTATAGGGTGTAGAATTCCTGCTTGCCGAAAAAAAATTTCATACTTGGCTATTATTCAGCCACCATTCACTACCTACCACGTATTATCTACCGTGACAGAGAGCAACGAGCAAGCAGGATCTGTATGAACATGGCAGAATGATGCAGCGCTTAGATTGTTAAGTAACAACGAGAACAACCCCCAATGATCTCTGCAGCAAAAACCGCTGCTCTCCTTCTCCATCATCATCCCTCCTTCCTAAAGGTAATTCAAGCACAGCGGACATTCTATTTCATATGTGTAAAAAAAATTCTAGCGTTAAAAACCTCTGTGAGAATGCCTTTGCTTGGCTTTGGCTCATCTTCATATCACACTAAATTACGAGAGTGATATAGATTTGGTACCATTGAAAAAATTCTAGCGTTAAAAACCTCTGTGAGAATGCCTTTGGTTGGCTTTGGCTCATCTTCATATCACACTAAATTACGAGAGTGATATAGATTTGGTACCATTGAAAATCATAAATGAGTGTTGTTGGTCTTGTTGTGATAGGCAAAAAAAACACTTTCATACAAATAAATTTTTATGCATATTTCCTATTCCCATCGTAGAGATAGTTCTCAACAGACCCAACCACCACCGCATTAACAGTACATTTAGAAAAAAAATGATGAGCCAGTGGGGAAAAAAGCAGAGCCACAGCCATTGGGCATGCACGACTGATATATGAGTTGAATGATGATGTTTCCTTCTATTCAGTGCCTATTTAGTGAGATGAAATATGTATAAGTATGTAGTGGCAGAAGTAAATGGGATGTACGGTACGTAAGCCGTTTTTATCTTGCATGGCAATTAACGGTCCTTTTCTTATGATTGTGACCGACGACTCCACCACTGGGATTAATCTAGCCGAGCTAAAGGTCATTTCTCCAAAAACATGGTAAAGCGACCGACAGACGGACACCACACCACCAAAACTAATATTAATCCGTAAGGGAATGGTAACTGCTAAAAAGGGAATGCCAGCAGACTACAAATCTATTATGTATGCAGTGTTCAGTAGTAAATCACCGCGCTAACATTTAATTTGACATTCACATGTGTGCTCACAACACATCCTTTTCCTACTCAATTGAAAAGAGAAAAAAAAAGAACTATGAAAACTTCTAAAGGTACGTTTTGTAATATATCACCCTTATTACTTTTTTTTGGAATGGCGATGCGATAGGAGACAAAAATTATTATTGAGCAGTAAGCAAACAGACAAATATTCCTGCTTTTCAAAAGACATGTAGGTTTCCAGTGTAAATGAAGAAAGTCGTCGGTAGAAACTCCCCTTTCCTCTACTCAAAGGGAAAACGGTCTAGCGTTACATGAAGGCAAAAAAAGAGGAGAGACCCTTTTCGATACCATTTCTTTCTTGGCCTTATCACTATCTGAAACCAGGATCTGGAAAAAACCTTTCAGACACGAAGGCACCAACACACACCAACCCAACCGTTTTCACTCAACCTTATTTCAAGTAGAGCTGACAGGAGTGAACGACTCACTATAATACAACTTATAAATACACGGCTCAGAAAAAGCATGATCGTTTTGTATTGTTGTAGGTCCAACAATAGACAAAAATACACGTTTATCCCTCTGTGCTGGGTGTATATTTGTAAAAATTTCTACACATTATGTAACAACGTTATGGTTTTATTATTTATTTCAGATGAAGGGAAAAAAAGTAATTTTGACATTTTCAGTTTTTAGACTGGATTGCATTGCGCTCCAACAATAGAGCCTTATTCGAAGTGAATTGTGATGTTGTCGTACGTGTTTTCAACTTTTGATAAGGGTTTAAATATTAAAAATTTAAAAGGGAGGCTTAAAGTGTACGATTTACTTTTTTTGAAACTCTTTTTTATTCTCTCATTTCTCAAAAGTAATTTCTTTTATAAAAAAAAGTTTGATGCTTGAATTGTTACAAAAACTGTTTCATAATGACGAGGAAACCTTTTTTTTAATGCGAAGTGGGTTGTGTGAGGTGCTCGCTTCATTTGGCACTTTCTATTCAACAGACAAGTAGACAGATTGCGGTTTTTTACGTGTGTCTACAAACTCAAAAAGTCTTTGACTCTTTAATTATTAAAAATACTGAAATCAGGAGAAGTGATCAAAGCAGACCTAAGAAAATTAAAACTCATTTTATTTTCTATGAGAAATCCCCAATCTCTCAAAAAAAAAGCTGAGTAATAAGTACGCACTATGCTCTCGCTCCGCCATATTCTATACTCTCTTATTATTGCATGCGCCATAACTTTGGGAACCAACATTTTCGCAGTCTGATATTAAGTTTTTTGATGCTGATGACCATCAAATCTCATTTTGATGCCGGAACGATATTCAAAAGTACGATGCCGCCATATACTAAATACATTCATAATAGCAAATTATCCTAGTGCATACAGTGCATGCTTGATGAAGGATTGCATGGGCTGTGCAAGTATACGGGGAAAACAGGCAATGTGATAAAAACACGGCCACATAGACTTTATATCCAAAGCGCAATTGTTGAAGCAGCATGTCTTATATAATCAAAAGGAACATAATAGACCAAAACTTAATGGCAAAACTAACGGTACCCTATACAGCAACGGCGGCCAATAAAATTGATATCTTGATTAGATTCTACCCTTTGACTTGTCTACTAACTTTATATAACATCCGCTTCATTACAAGTCCACAATCTGCCATACACTTTTTTTTATTCGACGCAGCGTTGCGTTGAAATGCCAGCGCAAAAAGGCACAGTTCTACGCTCACTAAACAGAGATGCAAGAGTTACATATGTGTATGCCCTCAAGACGCAAAGAGGAGTGAGACTTTTAATTTTCACGAAATGAGCACTATCTTATCATTTGATATGATTAAAAAGCCAAAAAAACGCTACACTTTCGCACTTGTATCTGGTATCCTGCGTCTCGTCATTATTTCCCATTCGGAAATTAGGTAGAGACGTATTTTTTTCAACTTGAGTGTGTGAGAGCGTAACCTATCTTGTATGACATGAGTACAACAACTTTGAAAAAGTGAAGCGATGGGAGCAAAACAAGAATGCAATCTTCTTTTTCCATTTTCATTTTCCTCTTTTGAAAAAAAGGATACAAATTTGCGTGAGATATTCGAGTGATATGTAAAATAATTAGGTAGACAAATCCAAAAGCATGCGGATAGCACTTATCGCAAAAAGGTAAAGCGTAGTAATTATCGTTTGGTGCTGATTGTGGGTATCGTTGAAAATTTGATGACTGTTGGCAGCCAGTGCAACAAACATACCTACACCACACTACTGCGGTGAGGCGAGGTGCATATCAAAGTTGTATCTAGCTGTAGCTGTTAATAGCGAGAAGAGAATATGCCTTCTACTATTTTGTTAGGAGCGCATGGGAGGTTCATTCTCATTAGCCCATTTGATGAAATACCTTCGCGAAACGTAAAAAAACTGAAAATTCTTTCAAATCAAAACTTTTACTTATTGGCTATTAGATACTAGTACAAAATGAAATTCCTGGGCGGGTGATTTTTTTCTTTAAAATGCGTAAAAATTCTTCCCCGGATGACCGACGAGAAAATAAACGATATTTTTTAAAGAGCTGCCTGTGCTATACCATATTCCATTTTTAGAGAGTTTTGCTGACCATAAAATTCGCAGACCACACATCAAATGATATACAGCAAAATACGAGCTTGACTTAGGGATAGATGTTTACTCACTCAAACAAACCAAAACTTTAGCCATTATTTTTAGAGGATCTATTACAGATCTGTGTCTGTGTGCCTACTTTGCTTACTTCATCATAAATTCTGCAGCGGGACAGCTTGTTACATACAGGAACTTGGGTGTAATCTACTCCATTTTTTTCTCAAAAATAGAGAAAAAAATTAATTTGGTTTTTACCAATTGCAAAGTATATCATTTTACTTAGCATACATATTACTTTTATAGCTTTGCAAGTGCACACAGTGTAAGATACGAAGTAGGGATATTTCTTTTTTATTTTTTTTTTAAAAAAAGGGGGCATAACAATGTGCTTAATCAAACCTCAGAAAATTGGAGAATGCAGCAGCATTCTAGGGAATTTCAAGACAAAGGAAAGATGTGAGCACAAAGATACTGTCAAAAATGGGAAATTCTGCACTGCGGCACCGTTCTGAACATGACTATTTTATTTATACACGTTTTAGTACTAGGAAATATTAGGCAGCGTACTATTTTTTAAGGCATATGAAAGGTTATTTAATAAAAAAAATTTCACATTTTCACGCCTGAAAGAGATCACACAACCCATAATGCAGGCAGTACAGAATCCATATACGAATTCATGTTAATTTCGCTATAAAATGCTTTTAAAAAAGCTAGCTTTATTCATATCAGTTAGTCATCATCGCGTAACAACGTTGTCGACATGCTATTATAGGTAATGGAAGATTGTTTAAGTGATTGTGTGCTGTTTCGTGCTTTACATGTTCTGTAACTGTACCATGTCAAGTATGACAGGAGAGAGAAAGAGGAACTGCAAAATAGTATAGCAGCCACATTTACCTTTTTTTTAAAAAAAATAAGTGTATCAAGTACGCAGAATTCGTATCATTTATTGTTCATTGCTATTTCTACGCATCGAATTAGTTCATGAGATGATGATGATGTGTTCTGATAGCGGTCCCTCTCTGCTTCAGTGAACTGCTTAATACACTCCTATCAAGGAAAATTGGAAAATGCTCATATATCACATTGTCAGAATGCCAGATTCCATATATCACTGATCCCAATTTCCCATACTTTTTCTCAATATTACTGACTGTCAACAACTCCCATTTATTGCGTATAAATTATTTGGATTTAGATTAGCGACTTGCAACGTCAAAGCAAAAGCGAGGTTGTCAACTCACCTTTAATTAAAACTGTAATTAACCTAAACGGGGTTACGCACTCCAGTGTTTTCGTAATGTAGTAATAGGTAACACAGCTAGAGAGCTGGATACTATAGGTATAAAAATAATTTCCAGGTATGTAGCTTGTGGTGATGGAAAGGAAACACGCTCATGTTAATTACTGCTTTAATGATACTTCCTCGTAAAAAGTAATGGACCATGTTAGGTATACACTCTATATTTGCCAACTTTTAAATGCTGAAGCAGCACACATTGGGCATTTCAACTATAATCAGTGAACTTTTCAAACTTTCTAAACTTTTCACTTTGCTTAGTGCAATCTACAATCCATCATTTCATTGGTTAGGGTGGGGGTTTTACGATACTTACAAAACCAAAATTTAAACGTATTACATAAACTATCTGTTTTCGTTTTTAAAGTCGCATGAAAAATGCAAACACATAAACTCAAGCACTTCCTCTGATAAAACTCTGCATATTTACACTTGTTTTAATCCGCCCACTACATTCCATTTAAATTTGCAGAACAATTAGTCCTCCCAAAGTTACTTACGCAATGCCATTCTCACATTCTCACATCATCTCTAAAAACTTTTCCCTTTAAAATAAAAGCAAATATTGAACTTTTGATTCTACTGCGATGCAATTCAAACCGACTTAAGTCGCATTTTAAATTATTCACTCCAATAATTTTATTGTGCAATCCACGTAGGTCGTGGATTACTGGACAGACAGACGTCAGTCGTCAACTCGGAACCTGAATTAATACTGCCACTGTCATTATATATTATTACAGACGCAGCAGGCTCTTTCATACTCCGAGTACACACTAGTGGCAGCGAAAAGCCTACCAGTTTTCATATCGCAAATCACAATCTCTCTTATAATTCGCAGTATATACAGCTCAAAAATATTATGAGGCTATACCCTCCATCATCATCACTCTGAAACAACAAACTTTCATGCTACATTTTTTTTCAGCACACCTACATACTGGACACTATCATACACAAATATCTATATAATCAGTAGGCACTTTGGTCATCATCACTACCATCACACCCATGCAAAAAAGCGCAAGTCGCTTGCTAAAAGTCTCCCGAATCGAAGAGTAACTAGCTCTGACTTTTTCTAGAAAAAGCTGAAACATGAATATTTCATAGGATCACTATCATTTTCTTTTATGAAACCATTAAAACTAAGGTTAAGCACACAACACACTTTTTTTTATTTCACTGATGGATTGATGCCTTTTCAGCTGCACCATCATACTGGAACAACCATGCTATATCTGCATAAAAATAACATTCACTTGGAAAGGGCTAGGAGAAAAGGGAGTTGTTTTTAGTAGTGTTGGCGTATGCAGACAAGTTTCTATTGCGCAACCCCAGAAAGGAGTTATCAAGGCTATTCAAGGGGAAAGGGGAGATTGCGATGATGATGGACCAGGACCACGGATCATGTTTACTTTGTCATAATACAGCTCTCTCACACTTACTTCTTACTAACTACCACTTTTCATGAGAACATTACTGCAACTGCCGAACTGATTGCATTGAAGCACATTTATTAAAAAAAACCTCAGGCAGAGCAGAAAAGTATAAAAGGAGCTAAGAAAAACATCAATTTATTCACTGTAAATACTACTCACTCACAAATGTACGTGGTGAATGATCGTTTTTCATTTTGTTCCCTTTTTCTGCAAAAAATGAGCGTTTTTAACAGAGAAGAATAGCAACAAGGTTTTAACTGCAATAATAACAATAGGACCAGTAGTGCAAACATACACACCTAGATAAGCATTTCTGTGGATTTTAACGTACTATTCCACATCTTACCTAATATGGAGGCAAGATAGTGAAAAGGTAAGCTGAAAGCTAAAGTTCGCTACGAATGCAGCAAATGAGCACAGTAAGTCAAAGTTAAGTAAAGTACTTTAGTGCTTTACAATGGAAAAAACCATAAAAATCCTTTCATACAAATTTTTCCCTCTTCTAGTAGTATTTGTGTAGTTGGCAGAAACATGATATATGATGAGAAGCGGCACACATATTTCCTTTATGCTTATATGATCAGTACGGCAAGGCAAGCGAAATATATACGATAAACGTACATAACCCCATAGAGCTGCCTACTAAATGGAACCCAGCACTCTTATTTAATATCATGATTTATTCCCATCATTATTATCAACACAAAGAGCCCATTTTTGTGCAAAAAATTGGAAGAATAGCAAAAGTACAAAAATGGTAGCAGAGCACGAGAGGTGAGACAGAACAGACTCACTTAATATAAGCTCCATTATGAGTTGTGGAGATGATAGGGGTAAAAATAAGCATAGCAATACCAAAATCCATAATATGAAAAGGATTAGAGTGCTATTCTGCGCAAAACAAAGTAAAATTGGTTTAATTGAATGAATGTGTAAGTGAATGTGATCATCTCTATTCCTCACTCAAACTTCTTTTATCATCGTTAATAGGGCATAATATTAGTTTCATGATCTCGAATAATGGGGAGTACGTATGTGGGGAATACCTATGAATCCAACGTCTTTTTACTGACGAGTGCAGAACAAAGCAAAGGTCTTATTGAATCTGATCCGCCAATAATAAACTTTATTTATCGCTTGTATTGCCTACAGAATTTTTTTTTGGCTGAGGATCAATAAAAGACAATACAGTTTTATGATTTGTTTGTATGAACGACATACCGGACTGGGCTTATAGACGTTGAATTATTTTTTTTCAGTAGCGCTGAATAGGATACTGGCAATGGATGCATATCATAGATCGTGCTCTTAGGTAAACACGTAGAAGGTATTTAGTATTTGGTTGTATGATAAAAAAAATTAAAACCATTTTGTTGCCTTAATACGTTCTGCTTCCATTCATTCCTTTTTGTTTTTCTTCTCACGGAGAAGTTTTCAGCTTAGCTCCGTTCAATCTAAAGTTAACGTTTGCATCTATGCCTACTCATCTCATTGGGATTTGCAGTTTTTTAAATAAAATTATCATTAAATGCACACACACCAAATTGACTTAAATAGGTCAGACTGAAACCAAAGCACGAAGTGCAGTAAGACTCAATTATAAGTAGCTATATATGAGATGCGCCTGCTCTTTCATCTTTTGATCTTATTTACTTCACAAATTAGAGAAACTCCTGAGTTCTGTGTTCATACCAAGAAATTTTATAAATACGGCTCAGTTTAATAACGAGATCAGATCAGCTTTGCACCGTGATGTTGAATAAGATGATAAATGTAGCTGTTTAAAATTTTATAGCAGTGTATTAAATGCACTCTTGTGAAATTCACAATGTGAATACCAGTTGCAAAATTCGAAGATTACATGTATTTAGGAAAAATTGAATTCAACGAGGGAAGCAAAACTCAGCAGCGGAGAGTTAAGATTTGACCTATAAGTAGCATTGCATTGGGCGGTTCAACGGTATGGTGAGTCTTGACGAAAAAACAGGCTAAATTATAGTTCGATGAACAAAACAGATATTTTTCCGCAACGAAGTACAATAATAGCAGTATCTTTCCCCATTAAGTAAACCAGAAACTGCGCAACACTTCTTAGTAAGGAAATTTTTGCCATAAATGCCATCCATCATTACTCTAAAGTATAAAGTTATAGGAAACACATTCCCTTTCCTTTCCTTTCTTGGTATGCTTTATTTTTACCATTTTTAAAAATAATATTTTTTTTTTCAGTGAGCAGAAAGGAAAATTGAAAAGAGTAATCTTGTTTTTGTGCAGAGTGCGGAGGAAAATCAGCTCAGACTTTTACGTGCGCACACGTCTGCACTCTGCATATACTTACATCTCAATTTTTAATTGAAAAGGACAGCTTTCAGCTTCAATTTTGCCTACATGTATAGTACGTAGAGCAGCCAGCGCCAGAAAACGAGGAAAAAGAAAAAAAAGCTGCAAGTGGCATTGCAAACTTTTTCGGTCGAATACGCTACTGGTGCATACGAAGCCGACAACAAACTAAATAAAATACATTTTTATATTATATGTATGCTGAAACATGCTTAAAGGCGAGTAATTGCCAAAATTCTCAAGTTCGCATATCCCATATAGATGTTACGTAGCATATTAATTGGTTTCGTCCTTTCACTTGTCATCATGAAGAAGATAGTCAGTCAACCAACCTCAACTTAAAATGATTTAGGGGAATTACAAGCCGAAACTCAATGCTGGTGATGACGTGGAAAGGAAAAATATTAAAATAATTTTCGGAAGTCATTAGCGTCAGAGATTGGTACCCAAGTACACTGTTTCATTTTTGTCTACCCAAAAAGCAGTCAGTCTATATATTCATTGTAGCATGAATAAATGACAAATATGAAGCTCATGAAAATAATAAATTTTTGCATTCTACTTACTTTCCCATGTCCTTATTATTTTGGCCTTTTTGGGAAGTTGACTTATTACTTTTATTTACAATTCACGTCATTAACTACCACCGTGGGGTTTTCTTTGCTGCAAACCTTATCGCTATTATCACGTTTCAGTGTAAGTAGTGGCTGTGCGAATTCGTCTTTCTCCAGAGCACTGATTTCCGGAGGATTGGAACCCTTCTCAGATTTATTACCTATGCTGGGAATAAGCGGGGCACTTTCAAATTTATTTCGGCTACGAGTTCTAAGATTCCGGCAAAGTTTACATGGCCGGCTAATCACTGTCATTATTAACTTTCTACTCCAGAAACAACAGCCATTACTATCACCGCCACCTTCATTCTTTTTCCCGAATTTAAACTTGCACATTTTTTACCCAATCCTGGTAAATCTGCCCTTACTGTGTGAAAGCAAAAAATAGCAACAGAACAAAAGTATTTTGTTTTCACTGGGTGTGTAAACTCTCTTCAGTCACATTTTATTCTGAAGTGCAAATTTTATTAGAAAATCCACAATTGGCAATTCGGAGGAACTGCACTTGAGCACTAAAACCCACAGAATAACGACTGAGGCTGAAGTCGAGAGAGTCTCATTTATTTTTTTTCCTCGAGCGAACTAGAAATATGCGGAGCAACCCGGATGGCAATACCGTCTTAGCTCAATAACTGGCCATAATCATCAACTGCATATTTGCATTTTTTAGCATGAAACTAGCCCGCAATCGGGACGGATATATGAAAGCCAAACTATAAGGAAATCATAAGTAAAATCCGTTGTCTTTATTCGCAAACTTTATACCGAGAAATCAGCAAAGGATGAGTCGTCCTCCTCCTCCTCCTCTTTCTCTCGAAACAGTTTTTCGAGCGTAATCCTTTCCACTTCCCCTACAACGTAGCTAATGATGCTGGGTGGCGTACTTGCGCTATCCTTGTCTTCATTACAGGCATTTGCTAAATGCCAGTTTGTACAATGAAATGAACTGGTCCACAAAGCTAGGCATGTTTGCTTGGCAATCCTGCCATTGCTACGTAATTTGCTATTTTTAAAATTTTATTTTTCAGCGAACACATCTCATCAAAGACGCACGAAACAAGGTAATACTTGTTCTATGTACTGTGCAACATGTACATAAAATTCGCTAGCTGCAAACTGAGGCAACTCGATGCAGTTGACGATGAAATGCTTCTTCTGTTCTCATCTTGTTAGCTTTTTTAAACCCTTTTCTTTCTCTATCTGCTAAATATTTCTTTCTATTGCTATTCATTACAGTCAAGGCAAACGTCTAGATTATATTGGTTTACTTAATGGGCTTTTGCTACAGCTGTATAAAAGATGGAAATTTCCATTAACGTCAATTACGGCATTTCTCCGCCAGTTTCTCCACAGCCATTTGAGTAAACAGTTTTTTTCTGAGCTCCACTTCATTTTTAAAATTTAAAGATTTCCCTGCTAACGAAATCAAACACAGAAGTGAATCATCTCTATCACCACTGACATTGGGCGAAGTGTCGACTAGCACAAATATTTTGGCAGACAAAACCAAGCTGTCTTTTGTATTGCGAAGAAAACGATACAATGAAAAATTCAAGTAATGAGAGATGTGCATGTAAAAAATCCTTCAATTGTATGTTGCTTTTGCTGTCGCGTATTTCCACATGAAAAAAAATGTTGTTTTCGTTCTATCCATTTTAGGTAGAATCCTTCTGACTCATCGTCAGTTAGCATTAATTACGCAATATTCATAGAATTCTTTGTTATGTAAAGGAGAGAGCACGGGAAATGAAAAGGGAAAAATGTATTGAGATTGCTCTTGTTAGAAGGATGGGTTTCCTCCCAGGAATAAATTCTGCTTTCTTAAAATAAATACGAGACCATAAAATGTATTTTAAATTGGCTATTTAGTGCACAACATAAAGTAAACCGAGAAGGGTCATTGAAGGGCAAATTCACGTGCTGAAAAAATGGCATCCTGCAAACACAAAGACATCGTGGTGGGCTGGCAGCTGAATAATAAAAGCTGTACCTCTTTTGCTCTGTGCAAGTGACAATGCGCCTTCTCATGCGGAAAATGATCAGCTTCGGAATGGAAGTGAGCATGACCGTGCGTATCCTGAAACAACTAGAGCCAGGCTATTTTACACGAAAGGAGAGAAGCGCCACACAACCGCAAGGTAAGTTTTTTTATTGTTCTTGTTACACTGCGCAACTGTCATATAATAACCATAACCAGTGCAAAAAATTCTCAAGTTCACCGTAAACTAAATCCATTTTCAATTAATGT
>JAHZND010000976.1:0-19901 GCA_027744115.1 Acrocyrtus sp. NNG-2020
TTTCGAACTTTCTCCCCTAAGTAGTTCCTGGCAGAATAATAAATCACAGGAACTTTATGACTTTACGCTTCCGCCATTAAATCGCGTTACGTATTGGGAGAACGCGACTACGTCCATCACTATATTATTATAGACTGGACAGACTTCTTGCATGTGCCATGTGCCTCTGTACTTAATGAAGTTTTATACGACTGTACCTAATTTTTGTATATTGTCCTAATACTCTGGATAAATTTTTAGGTAAATGTTATAATAGCATCGGTTGCCCTACAGCAGTTACGATAAAACGCATCTTGCCTGATTCTGCAGATATCCTTGATATGAGTGAGTGGGTAAGAAATAGAGGCGTAATTGGCACAGGGTCTTTGCTTCATTACCGTGAAATAGGCCCACCGCAACACGTACCAGTGGGATAAATCTTTTAGAAGCACAGAAGCACTTTCTCAGTTTGGTTTCCTGGTTGTGAAAATTCTAGTGAGCACGCAGTTTCAAAGACATAAAACAGTCGTAACAGAATGAAATAGAGACAGGACTAAGACAGACGAATCTCAAGGTCGGCTGAAGTTGCTGAAATTCTAAAACTTGACCTAATGAGTTGAATCCCCGAAAACTCCTTTGAGACGCTAGTGCAGAACCCCCGAGTGGAACTTTAATTACGTTGGGATTAGGAGTAAGATAAAGTAAATTCATCTGTTAACTATACCTAAATGTTGCGGCATTTAATCGTTGAAGAGAAAAGCAGGCTTATTTTTATACTCGAATTGAATTATGGTTCCATTCTCGAATTCCGATACTGTTACAACTCGTTAGGACTTGAAACCTTAAAATCAAGAGCTAGGTTTTTTTCTGATGTATTTACTATACCTAATTAACAAGGCCTTCCTTGGTTGTGCTTACATTCACAACCATAGGGTATTTTATACTTAGGTATACATCTAACTTAGGTAATTAGATAATTTGGTTATTTTACCTATAAATTTAATTATAATTATGAAACAAAACTGCTAAATAGGTACATTGTCTGGGAATGACATAAATCAATGTAAATAATTTTTAAAAAATTGACGGCATGAGATTCATGGTTCATTGGAAAAGTTTACCATCACAAAGAGAAAGTACCATTTCTGCACGTTAAGTAAGAATAAGAATCATACTTAATCCAATTATAACAACGTAAATTTGGTAAATTAGATTTGTCAGATAATTTTACCCTTTCGTATTTCTGACTATGAAATTTTTGCGAATGCAATACCAACTATAATGACAAGAAGCAACGTGCTATACAGTAATAATGTAAACATTTATTTGTATGAAGCATCGCTGCGTGCTTTTTTGCGAAAGTCAGAGAAAACTTTGCAATAAAAGTGCCTTTGGATGAATGCAAGTTTCTGTATGATCACTCATACCGGTATGTGTAGACTTGAGTTTTAATACGACGGAACGATACAAGCTTATATGACAGTGCTTTATATAACACGACAGCTATAGAAAGACTCGAAAGGCGATGTATATATCATTGAGCATTAATTCCCCGGATTTATGGATTACGCAGGTAGTTGCTGCATTGTGCAATGGAATATACAACCAAGTACAATGAAAGTGGAACATGTTGGCAAAAATAACATCAATCGGTACAGTGTCTGTCTCTGTGAGTGTACGCTTTCCTTCATGGAATTTGAAAAATTTCCGCTTTCAAAGTATCTCCAGGAATAGAGACGCAAATGAACTTTTTTTCACCCGCTCCTAAATCAGATAAAGTACCTAAACAAGTATTTGCTCTTTCAAGTAGTTAGGCACGCCTGTCTGTGAGTTCAATAAGCAGAATCGTACTTGGAATGGAAGCGAAAGTAGACCCCGACCCTCCATTTATTAGAAATGAGTCGGAGAACAAGCCTAACTATTTTTGAGTTGTTGGGAAAGTTTTTGCAATCACACCTCTTATAACTTCACAAGTTTGCTTCATGGAAAGCCAAAATTGATAGGCATCTAGAAAGGATAGGTAGGTATGCCATTGTCATATCATATGGCAGTGGTACAGAATATGTTTAAGTATAATTTTACAGTGGGATTTTTCTAACGAGTAATCAAAGGATGAGCATTGCCATTCTGGCAGTCAAAATTATACAGAAAGCAATTATTATTATTAGTTTTAGAATTCCACGGCAAGGAGGAAGTTAATAATTAGCGTAAACTTAATGGACTGACTGCTTGAGCACAGAGTTTTAATTTTAATTTGGATTTTAATTTTTAGCTTGAGTTTTTTTTCGTGGAATATATAAATGAAACGCAGAATCACTGTTGTGATCATAAATTCTCAGAATCATTATTAAAATCATACCGATGTCAACATACCTATAGACAAAGTAAACCAACCGACGCGACAGCCCACTTATTACAGGAAACCTTAGGCTATTCCCGTGAATTCATTTATCCGTTTAAATTTATTGGATTCCGCTATCCGAGTACATGCGGAAACACAATTTGATATGCTAACCAAACAAAAAAATATTCATGAAGGGTGAAATTGGCATGCATGTAGGTAGAACAATTCAATGAAAAAGCCGCCGCAATATTTAGACTGATTATACGATTTGATAATTGATTTAGTTGTAAGTTACATATACTTAAGTTATATAAATGTAATCTGATAAAATTCACTTCGATTTGTACGGTTCTCCTGTTGTTGCCACTTACGAATTTGCTCATGTTCATAATCCACTGACACAAATTAATATTCCCTAGAGCTGCGCTAATAGACCAGCAAACAATGGCTTTTGGGGCATCAACTTATTAGTCAGTCGAAGCACAAGCAAAGCTACACTGCCGATGGTTTCAATAAAGACTAAAGACAAGAAGTAAGCCAGGAAAATCCCTCCAGTACAGATGCCTGCGAACGAGAGTTGTTATTTGCTAGAATTGCATAGAAATATGTACTTATTTAGATCGGAAGTATTTCCTGTAGACTTCCAATTCCATAAATACATGAATGCATATGAACGATATACAGAAAATGGTGCTATAAGAAAAGTGGATACCGGTACCAATTATGATCGCGATAAAACCTGTTACCATTTCTCGGGTTACCCCTTCTCATTCTATACTACTATTTTACCATTTTTACTGCTTTTAAGACTACTGCATGGATTATGGAGAAAGTATCTTGTATAAACGCAAATAAATCACTGATGATGCAACAATAATACTAGGATAGGATTCAAATTGGCTGCAGTCTACCACTGGGAGCTGAAAATCGACATATAATCCCAGTAGAATTGTTGCTGTTTCACTACGCTTATCTGTAACCGTAACCACTTCATTTCTACTTTCCTAAGGTATCGTGGATAGCCAACGGAGAATTATGAATTGGAATAAAAATATATAAAGTCTTCCATCTTCTTGTTAACTTTTTTGAAAATTTAACATTTTTGTCAGCAAGTCAGCAACTCGTTATAATGCAAAACATGTACCTACCCCATTCGGCTCCAAGTTTAATTAGCAGAACACCCAAAAGGACGAGCTGACGACAATAAAACAAAGTGCTCTAGGGACGCGAAAGAGTAGTATAGCAATTACAGATACATAATATGCCGTCACAGACGTGCCGGATAAACGGTTTCTTTACTTAAAGTTCTTCAGCTATAAGAAAAATCAATGCATTCACACAGCCATTTTTATTTTCATTTTTACAATTCCAAACGGAGAGCTCTAGAGAGTGAGTAGAACGTGCAATTTGGAAATCCCTAAAGAGGGCCACATTTCATCTCATTTCAGTTGAAAGAAATAGTTTTAACGGAATATTATTCTCCTTTTAAGTAATTACTTCTCATATGTCGTCCATAAGATGGGAGTAAAAAATGTGCACAAAAATTTATCAACTAAATTGTACACTACAATATATATGCATTCAACCACTATAGCTTACCTGTTATTAATAAAAAAAGATATCAAGCTGTCCTAGTAGGGATTCCTATAAAAAAGATTTATTTTTTTGTTACGTCGCCATCACTCTAGCCGCATCATATTGGCGACAAGCAGCAGTGAATGCCTACCATGTAAGCGAAGGCAGTCAAAAAGGAGCTGAAAGTAGGTATGCAGTTGAACTTAAGGAAGAGAGTCGTATAAATGCCTCTGTCCTTATACATTGTATCGCATTCAATCTCTTTGTAGCACATAAAACTGTACCTGTCACTAATTAAATGGACGCTTGCTAATTCGCTACCTGTCTCGTCTCCTTCTGCATCTTTCTGTATTTTATGAGTTTGGCATGTCGCGTCTTCATGGTTCCTTCAAAGCGTCTACAGTCTTGCAGCATGCATGCAACGTAAGCTAACAAGAGTTCCCAGCCCAGTTGCGAATCTTTTGTCTGTTGCACAACAACCATATTACTTCTGTAAACGCCCACCCAGTTAATGAAAACGGTTGCTAATAAAAAATTGCTCCCATGATATGGTAGTAAATGTTTTTTGTCTAAGTCTGTTCCACATTCCTATTCCTCCCATTCCAGGCTGTTAAAAGAGATCAATGGCTTTATCTTTGGCACATGTCACATCTTCTCATCAGCTAGAGTTCCTTTGGGCAGGGCAGATCAAGAAGTGCTGCTTGATAGCGCCATCGCATCTAACCGTCCAGCGGTCGTCATCAAACAATAAAAATTCAGCTTGCTCCTCTCCAATACAAATTGGTAGGGTAGACAAAGATGAAAAAAATAATGCAAATCATCCCACCTTTCGCATCATGATTATTTTTCCGCGCACCCATTTATATCGTTTTATTATCAATTATCTTTAAACATACAAAGTGTATGTATGCTAATGCTATGTATTCAGTAGAATTGGGAAAATGAGAGCAAAAAATGTAACAGGTGCCAAAAAATATATTTTGCTGGACACGCTTGTGTAAACCTGGAAAGTCCTCTTATTTTGGAGGACTATTTAAACAAACTTGCTCATGGCTTGGGTACATCAGTCGCATTCTAGCAAACAACCAAATAACTATTTTGTAAAGTCAAGTCGTAAAGACAAAAACCAAACATCAAAATGAAGGTAAATAATCAGTGCAAATATTTCAATATCTAAGAAAATGGGAACTATCTGTAAATGCAAACATTTCTGATGTCTAAAAGAACATTGTCGTGCTATTTGTGAGTTTAAAAAAAATAATTGACATATTTGACGTTATCAACAGGCTGTCGTTGCTGTTCTCCTTTTCGCCGCTGCTGCCAACGCTGGACTCATCGCTGCTCCAGCCACCGTTATCGCTCGTGCCCCATCCCTTGACTCTGCCGTCATCAAGAGTAAGTTGATGAGTCTATAAAGAATAAAATTGAAAGTGAGTAATTGCAAAAATGCCTGATTGACGGTTATTGAATGATTAAATAGGCGACCGCATCGGAGGAAACTTCGCTTACAGCGTTGCTGAGGCTCACGCTCACGTTGCCCACACTCCAATCATCCAACACGGTAATAGCCATTTGATGATTTTCAAACTGTTTATTTAACGGATTTCTTTGCTTCAAACCCCGCGACAAAAATTTATTTAAAACTTGAACCATACAATGTATTCTATCATCCTCAGTTGCCACTCCAGTCGCCGTTTCCTACAGTGCCCCAGCCGTTATCGCTCATGCTCCAGCCGTTGTTGCTGCCCCAGCTATTGCCAGAACCGTTGTCGCTCATGCCCCAGCCGTTGTCGCTGCTGCTCCAGCCGTTGTTGCCGCCCCAGCTATCGCAAGAACCGTTGTCGCTCATGCTCCAGCCGTTGTTGCCGCCCCAGCTATTACCAGAACCGTTGTCGCTCATGCTCCAGCCGTTGTCGCCGCCCCAGCTATCGCCAGAGCCGTCGTTGCCGCTCCATCCCTCCTTGCTGCCCCAGCCATCGCTCACACCATTGGAGCTCCAGCTGCCACCATCAAGCTCCTTTAAATGAGTTCCTAATTATTTTTTACTCATTTTAATAAAAAGCAAAAAATAGATTTTTATTGTTGAGTTTGCACGCACTTTAACAGCATCTATCTTCATAGCATTCTACGGCACGTTTTGGATATCTCGAACTCGTTGCTGGTCATATACTCACAATATTTATTAACTGCCTATGCATGCTTATGTAGATATTTCTGAGCTGCTACTTACGGAACCAAGCCAAGGAGCACAAATAAATCCTATTTACACATATCCAAAACTGTCGCAAATCGATTAGAAACTATTTATGCGCTGCTGGAGCTCAACTTCCACACACAGTTACAAACGTAACTTATTTTTATTCGAATCAACAAAAGATACGCATTTACCCTGGGTGGTATATGGAGTAGGTAATTGAATTTATCGAGTTTGTAATGGAAAGCCAAATATCCTGCTGAATCTTATCATGAGGAATTAATACAAAGAAAAAATAAGATCAATACGTTTACATACGAATATAGTTACTTATACTGCACTTCGGTTTCATCAAATGTCCCTGTGCATGTCAAATGTCCATGGTTGTATGTTTTCCTATCATGCATAGCATAAAGATTAAGGATTCGACATAGCGTACCGTAATGTTTCCACCAAAACTTCAGCATTGATTACACTACACCAGCAGGATTCACTCCATGAAAATATACGTATGATAAAAGTGACATTAATTTAGTAGAACATAATCTCACCAGAAGGTAATCCCCCGCATATAGCTATTGTCAGCTCTAAAATTGCATAACAAAAGTGCTTGCTTATCAAAATATTTTATAAGACACTTCAGAGAATATTTCGTTTTATTCGCTAATGAAAGTTCCAGCGGAGATAGAAAACGTGATCCCCAACGGACTCACGTTTCCCGTTGCAATGGAATTATAGCACGTCCTCTAAGAAAAGCCTTTGCTCATTCACGGCTGAGAAAACTTCTGCTAAAGCGGATTTTTTTGGCTGTTTTTGCACACGAAATCCACTTACTTTACTAGTTAGCAGCGTGCGTTTCCCTTTACTGAGCATCTGGCTCTGGCTGCGGGCTCAAACTTGCATGGCTGCATGGTTTCTGCATCCTCCTTAATGCAAGTTTTTGTTGCATTTTTTTGATCACCTCTTGCGAATTATAAATAGAGGACACATCTGCGATGAGCGTTGTTGGCGTTTATAAAATATTCGTCATGTATTTTAACTCGCACGGACACCCAACGTCTCGATTCCAATTTTAGGGTAGATTGCGGATAGGAGATTACAATACTCCACCTCTCCTACCAATTTATTGGCTAACGTGAAAAAATAACTTTTCTTTTCCCAGGGGACCCTTCTTCCAAAATAAGAAAATTCTGCTTTATGTGCATTCAGCATTCCCTATTGAGTTTGCAAAGGTAGCTCTTTTGAACAAAAATTTGGTTCTTGCAATAAGCATCAGCGGAACCCAAAAACCCAATTTAACATCACGTCAGTTGTTTGCTGCGAAGGTGTAGACAATGTCAATATTTTTACCGTTGATTACTCCGAAAGCTGGTGTAGGTATCTACAAAGACTATATAAATATCTACCTATTTAGCTTCTGAAAAGGGATAGGACACGTAAGTAGCTCCTTTCCAATTTGAGTTTTGCTCACAGCAGCGAAAATTGCTGATTTTATTTCGCCATTCTAAGTACCTAATTATGGAGCCATTTTTACCGTAGCTGTATGGATGGAATCAGCCTATCGGATCCTCATTTTATTAGCTTATTTCTAAAGTTTCACACTTTCGCGGTCGCATTGGAATCCTTTTTTATTCGTCTTTGTGGAATATTTTATGATTTATGAAATTTGCTCAGTATTCCGAACCCACACGTATACTTTAAGTTGCAAGCAGTTACATATGGCGTAATACTGTCTCGCATAAGTATGAATTATTCGATCTTCAAACATCGAGAATGTTCTGCTCCATGATGCATGACATGCTACTCCATATGTTACGTCAATAAAAATCACATTTCGGCGAGATCATAGACGCGCCTCTAAGAAAAATTGCAAATTTGAGCTTCTACATATTCTTTCTCTTTGATGGTCTCCTTTTCTTTATGATTGCAAAGCCCTCAGAACTCCGCACTCAAACAAATCCATTTCTTTAGTGCTCTGGTTGGTGTCTGCTACTATCACTTACTCTTCTGGAAGTCGAGGAGAAAGCCTAGTCATATGTAAATACTTACGTAGGTAATCTTATCTTGTTGAGTAGGTATATACGTACTTACTTTTAGAGGAAGCGGGTGGCGTGTGCGTACGACTTTATCATTCTAGCAGTTTCACTATACCATCACCTTTATTACAGTCCATTACAGTTTATTACATCGATCCCTTATTGGACAAAATATATTTGAGGTATTGTGCGGCGAGCCTTGAATAACAAAATAAAGGCATTTAATTGCTGCGCGGTACTAACAACCGGTTACGGAAGGACAAAGCGCTCTATATGTAATGGGCTGAAAATGAAATTGAACTTCGTGGAGCGGAAAGAAATCTTTGTTAAATAAGTTACATATATGTAATTTTGCATTTAAAGAGGGGATACTAGGAAGATATTAGATATTTAAAATAAATCATGTTTTAATTAAAACTTCATATTCCATCGACTACTTACATGCTCGTTTACAACGTGCCAAGGTATGTACCTAGGTATATATGAATTTCTTTACTAGTACCAGGAAGGTATTTTGTGCAAACAAATCCACACAACTTAAGAAGCACATCAAAAGATAGTAAGTATACCTATAGGTACCACTAATAATGTCGCAAGACATAAAACGTCATCATGATACTAGATTGCATGTGTACTACTAAAATGGATGTTACAAAATGTACCAAGAACAGGAGCGGATATTACAACAGTTGTAATTCATTTCCCTTCCCTTTTCCGCTTTTACTTTTACTTCCCCTAGGTATTACTCTTACAGCTCTGGTGATGCTTAAATTGAAAAAACAATAACTGTAGCATTAAGAAAGCCACTCGACTCCGCTCATGGAGTAAACCTTTTATGAAAATGAGCTCGTACAAAACAATAATTCGTTCTTACAGTATCATAATTCATATTTATATTATTAAAATGTAAAATTGTAAAATGTACCTATTCGTGGACTTAATATTAATTTTAATTTCAGCATCCATAAAAAAGCATAAACTGAAGCTAGCAAAACCTAAACGTGTATTACTTGTCGATTTACAATTAATTACCAACTGTAGTAGCAAACTAGTTATAATATCTATTCAATCATTAGCTGCCTCAGTTTTGGAATAGTACTTTGCAAGGAGTGAAAGTGACAGGGAGGAAAGTACTATGTGTGCCGGTAAGGTTTCATGACTTTTTCCGAACGAGCATAAATGTTCCAGTTTCAAGTTATGGAGAAAAGATGCCGAACATTTTACATGCAGCAGTCCAATTACAAGTACTGCATATTTGATGTGAGAAGGGTTGCGTTAAGCGGATAGTTTTTCTGATGGTGATTGTGGATGTGTTTTCACACGATAGAGCACGATTTTCCAATGAGCGCCAAGCTGTTTGTTTGTAATGGAAGTATGTGGAAAAAATCCGATCACGAATACTCTGGTCCATTTGTTCATTCGAGCTGGCCACTACATTACTCGGCTCTTCATTCCTGAGCAATAAATTTTGTATCGGAAGCTTGCATGGACTCTAATGGGTTTAATACGACTGCATTGTGGGGCACTGCAAAATCAAATTGATGTAAGTGCAACTGACCATACTACATTTAATGTTGCGGCGTAACCCCAGGGCTCTCCTCTACGCTAGACTAACAAGAAATGGGAATTTTGTACTCCACACGAGTACAGCCATACGCTCATACAATACATTTTCCAGGAAAAGCAGCAAAACAACGTAAAATTTTATTTTCGAGGTCTGTAGTCGAAAAGTGAAATCGCACGGGATTGCCATTTGTCTTGGTTTGGTTACTATACAACGTCTGGCAAACATTGGGAGAACGTTTTATGACCGTTTGGAAAACACTAGGCTGTGATCGAATGCAAAAAAGGTCAGTTTGAGACAAGATTATTAAAAGGGTTTATTCTGGAGGAACGAGTGTGGCCGATTCTGAAAGATCATAAAAGCAGAAGCAGATGCATATCCATATATCCACCATGAAAATCATTGGGCTGGAAGATGGCAAAGCAAACTTTGTACATTTATTTAGGGTTATTACACAATTTTTCCAGTGACATGTAAAAAGGCTCTATAATAACGAAACAGCTTTTGTGTTTGGCTTGTCAGTGACGGTATTTAAACGTTGCTACATGGACAATAGTCAAGTGACTGGAAGAGACTTATAAGACTAGTGAACAGTTTTTACAACTTTTAGACTATTCCACTCGTGTAAGATCACCTACTCGTTGTGCACAGGACCAAGTAAAGGAAAAATAAATTGAGACGCCATCAAAACTTTGGACATACTATTAAGTTGTGGAAAATGGGACACGTCTGTGTTTTTACAGCTCTCGCAAAATTTTATTTTGCACAAATACAAATATGCCACTCCAAATTCGTAGACGCCATCACCATCACCATCACTCTCTTTAAGTAAAGATGAAATACAAAATAAATGTGTACCTAACGTGGAAATAAAATGATCTGAAAGGAAGGAGGGAAAGTTTCCATTCCAGTTTTATCCAGAGATCCACCATGCCCGACCAGGTGTCTCCAACGGAGTATTGTGTGATCACTCCGTTGGTGACCATGCATATAAAAAAGTCTAGTTTTTCAGAAGTGACATTATTACGGTCAGTCGAGCAAACAACAGTCATCTGATATACAAAAATAGGAAAGAGAATCAAAAAAAAGTTGGAGATATGTTTGCGCGTCTCTCTTCAACCAGATGAATGTTGTGAGAGTGCTATCAAATAGCGTAGTTTTCTTCGGTGATCTCCTTGTCCCTACTGAACGCAACACAGGATATTCGGATTGGTAGCTAGTATAAAAACAGAACTTCGATATGGGATGGAGTATTGCCATTTCCCCCGTTTTTTTCAGCTTCTATTTTCAGCTTCCATCATCCGCCATATATCCCTGCTGGCTCCACGCACTCCTAACGCTGCTCTCTGCAAAACTGCAGAAATAGTCTAGCGGATGTATTGTTTCCAATCGATCCATTAGTAATGGAGAAAGTTGAGAAAGCCTCCCCACTTTTTGTAGAGTTTTTCTTGCTCTTTTTGAAGACGGTGGTATTCTACCTTCCTAAACGTCTCTGCAAAAGTTTAAACGTTGTATCCACCATTTCATGAGTGACTATAGCCTGTATCATTATTGCCAGTTGCTATTGCGTCAGAACGTGATTATTACTTCAGCAAGGTGTTTTCTTAAGATATAAGTTACCTACTTTTAATGCTTACACTATCTTCGACAGGTGTTTTGCATTTATGTACTATCATAGCTAACCCAACACTCTTCACAGAAGGTATGGTCATGGTCATATTGTGATCAGGTAAACTTACCTAAATAACTTTGTACATAGGTAGTTAGCTCCGAAGTTATGCTTAGTTTTATACGCATGAGAGAAAATTCGAATCAGGACCATTTGTTTAATTACTTTACTCGGAACTGGCTGGCTGCAAACTGAACAAATTAGAAACTTATCCTGTCCTGCACATCTTCCCATTAGGTACTTATCACGTAATGGCAGTGACATTAGAAAGCAGTTAATTATTTTGTAAATAATTATCATCTCTCCTCTGAGAAATGTCTCTTACTAATGAGTCGTAAGGGATCGCAATCGCAACCAAGCCATCAATGATTCGCTTTCTTAGGTAGGTAAGGTAATCAGCTCTTGTATTCCACCCGATAGATTTTCTTATTTCATAGTGGAGCAAAAAGAGAAAGCTGAATCAATGAGCTGGACCAAATGATCGTTTCATTCATGAACGTTGCTGCTACAATAGAAATAGTTATTTGAAAAGCATATCGCGTATTACTGTAGGTACATTGTATCTACCTAAGCACTTAGGTAAATACTAAATACGTACCTGTCCGACCGAAGTAAATGGTAGTATTAATTTACTAATGATACTTCGTCTCAGGACATAAATAGCAGCTGGTTCAAATGGCGTCACTCATTTTTTGTATTGAGATTAAAATGAGCTATTTTAACGGTAATTAGTACATAGTGTAATGCAGCAGAGATATGCTTTAGGCTTTAGAATATAAAGTTTGAATTAGTCTCATTTTTTCAAGACATTACATCGCATTTGAGCTATTTCCCGACCCTGGAATTTTGAATGGCACATGACAGAATCAATACCTAAAGTAGGCTGAAGTAGGCTAAAGTTAAAGTGCTATATCAATAGACATTCAGTCAAATTACACATGAAACAGGTGGTATATCTGTAGGCAAGCACTTTTCCACTTTATAGGGAGCATACGGTACTTGACTTGTGTGAGCAAACTCAATCACGCGCAAATTGTCTTGCTTATTGGATTTACTGATATCAGCGCATCGCAAATTCAAATTTCCGTTTCGGCTCCAAGCGAAATATCATTTGAGATGCCTCTAGGGAGTTAATCCAAAATGAAAGTAGGTTCATGAAGTCGCGAAATACCCGCACAAATTCCATCGGGTGTAGGTATAGTACAAGTAGGTAAATAACAGAAGTGTACCGGGTCGTCGTGCTACAAGTTACGATTGATAAATTCTAAGTAGAAAAAGTAGTTCTGGCTCACTGACTTTGACTTATTGTAAGTTACAAAAAGGCTACGCCGCTGGCGGCTCTTCTCTTGTCAGCTATGCAAACAAATCAGCCGGAAATTGTACCAGTAATTGATAGAAATACAAGGGATCGTATCGGCTAACCGTTTCATCTGCCTTTTTACATTTCTGTCTGTATAAGCTCGCTTCCTATCTAGTGACAGCTACACAGTTACAAAACGTATGTACCTATACAGGACTTGGAAAGTGCTTTACAAATAAGTGTCGCAGTGAATTCGTCAATTCTATTTTTAGTTCTGACGAAAAGCAAAGTACGGGCCAATACCCTTTCTCGAGATGGGACGCTTCTAGAAAATTGAGATGGCATTGTTAAATGAAAAGTTTTCTACCGTATTCATTCCAAATATGGATTTTTGTAATCCTTTTATGTATAGCTCGTTATAATTCTCTTCATTAAATGTGTCTTATGCTTAAAAACACCTACTACTGATTGTTCTCATTCTGATAAACGGGATCCGGCAACACTTCAGAAAATTATGTGACATTAAACGCGTCTAGTCTGACAGTAAAATTTATGCTCATTTTAAACTGTCGCCTGTTATCCTTTTTGTCTATTTTTGGAGAGCTCATCAGGATGCAGCTAAAGTACTCTGTCGGGGGTCGTCGTACAACCGTTACCGTTCCTTTCACACAAGTATTTCTTACATCAGCCGTACATTGACCATAGACAGTAAAAAATTGCACATTTGATGCAGCAAGTAAATCTACAAAAGAAGCCGGAAGCACACTTACGCAACTATGACTTTTTCTGAGAATATGTCAATTCTTCACATTGTTAATACTTACAAATGGGAAGTTGCAAGTTAGCAATAATATCTCCTTCTGCAGATTATTTAGCCTTAGACCAGTATAGATCGGCTGCCTAATGATATGAAATACAAGTAAGTGCAATAACCGGAATATAAAAGGGGGACTTAAACGCTGGAAGAATGGGCGTCTTTTTTTGTTGAGTAGACGCTCTTCGTTAAGACTCGCAACTTGAAATAAGTAGGACTAAAATAGATCCATGCTGAAGCAAAAAAAAGGACGATAAAACTCTCATTTACTTTTTTTTGCTCCAAATAAAGATTTATGTAGTCCATTATATGCTATAGTAGAATAAAAGACAGCAAAATTTTTCAAGCTGACACAAACTCTTCCTAGTGAGCCCGGCGAAGCCATCCATTATAAAAAACAATATATTTATTTCAAGCGGTTATAACTCTTCTGGAAAACTGCATATGGTGACGGGCTCAAAAACAGTTGTAGGCGTAGGCAATTTTAATCCACCCGTAATATCCCTACATGTACCTAAATACCCTAAAATAGAAAGATTTCTGTTTCTGAATGAACGATTTAGAGATATTTCATGGCAGTATAGCAATAGTCGTTTGAGAAATTGCGTAGTATAGACCACCTAAAGCTATACGTTTAAGAAAGTAATGGGGACTAATGCAGCGATCACACTTTAGCTCGAGTGAGTATTATGATAATAGCCGCGCGTTAATAGAAAATCGTTTTTGCAGAATATTTATCAACGCTTCCAGCTACCCTAAGTCTCATCATCGCTTTTACACAGTTGCACGAAATTTTCTGCGAGAACAGATTTCTCGCTTCCTCGACCCAACTGTCCCACTTACTCTACAAATTTAGACCTTGTCGTAAGCTCTTAAGCTTCGTTGACTCATGGTCAACATTATTATTACATAGGTACACAATGCATAATGCACATTTCTTTTGTGCAAAGTGCTCCCGTGTACCTACATTATTACCTCATAATTTCACTTGCAACGACTGCAGCTAACTGCTTCCTCGGTTGCTATTGCTGGCTGCACTCCCTGCTGCAATTGCAGAGGGAAATAATAAAAATTGGATAATGACAAAGAACGCGTCTATTTCCAAGAAATATTGCCTGCAAGGATTTCCCCTTTTGGCCCAGATGCCTCTGCTAATCCCTTTGAACTACCCATTTCCAAAGTGCATTTTGTTTGGACCGGGAACTCACAGAGTCACTTTTTATAACCAGGAAATATGTCGTCTATTCTGGTGTGCTATTGTTATCTGTCATCTTGAATGTCAACATCATCATTTATTTACTACTCTGTATAGATACGCGATGAAGAATCTGGTGATGAGCCTGAGTCTGGCAAGCGGCTTGACTGTCTGTGTCAGGTGTACCCCCACTAAATTTAGTTTAACGATGCGATTCCACAGTACAAAAGGAAGTTCTCATATCACCGCTATTTGTCATGCTTGCGGGGTTTCGCTTTTATGAGAAAGTAGGCAGATGGCTAGATACACTGCTTTCCCATTTTCACTCAAACTTGCTGCTCCTGTCAGTGAAAAAGTCATATTTTTGACACAAAGTATCAAGCCTCTAGGAGCTGTGTATAGGCATTTTTTTTGTATATACCTAAAATGTGTGTTTCCGCTATGCGTTCGTATACTTTATGGCCACATATTTCCTGCAAAAAAATAGCACGACATCCTTCTTTTGGCGCACATATCACGAATACTTTTCACGCAATTTCCAACCGACCGGTCATAGGTTATTACATTTTATATTTGGAGGGCTTTTCTACGAAGTAGTTATTCCGTGTCGGATTATTACTAATAAAATATGGGTCCGAGATGAGCTGAGCTGAGAATGGAATCAGTGCCTTTTGAACATGACGCGAATGCGAAAGAGAAACAGGCGGCATCTCTGTATATCCTTTCATGGGTCTTAATAACACAGTACCGCAATTTTTAATAACAAGCTCCACTCTCCGCTCTTCACTTTAGGGAGTATGGAGTAAGCACATATGAAGAATTTGCTGCGATTGCGACCACCTCGTTTTATATCGATACTTGTAAGGTAAAAGTAAAAAAAGTATATTGATGTTGCCATAAAGCAAATTAAAATCCCTTCGTATTTCCAGGATATTAACTAAGGTCTGTTTCGCAAGCCATTCGTCGAGTTTCAGCTATCTACAAAGGAGGCAATAAATAAAGTAAAAAAGCAAGCGAAAAAATTTCAGGCTCGAATGAGCTCGTATCTGCATCGACGTGGAATGGGGACTTAAAAGTGTACGACTCCCGAGTATTTTGATAGAGAAAATAAAAAGATCGTTTTGAGTAGGTAAGGTACACTATCCAGCAATTGTTACCGGGTGTCTAAGATAATATTTTATCAAATAGAAAGGCCCTTCTAAAGCACGCGGTCTGTTCCAGATAGAAAATTGTGCCTTCTGTCGGGCAACTGTATATCAACCTAAATTAAAAATTTATTACTAGCATATTGTACCCTTTGTCAGCTACACCTTATTTCATAAATATTTAAGTACAACAACGGCAACAGAATACACTACAGCCGAGGAGTTTTAAAAGTGAAATTGGCCCTTTCATTTTCATATACTGTACATATTGCACCCAATGGCCAATATCTAAAAAAATATTGAGTAAGGGAGAAGCAAAATGGTCGATTGTGAGTTCATTTTTTTTCTTTAGATCCCTTTCAAACTGCATTTCAGTGAACGTTTGAGAATTGATAAATTCATGCTAGCAAGATCTATGGTCTAATCTGAGCTTAAAGATTTTGTAATTTTTTCTTTATGCCAGTTTCTGCAAGAGAACAGTATAAACTAGCGATCCGCAGCGCTCCATATTCATAAAGATGGAAAGAAATTGCTTTCGCTTTGCTACTTGAAATTGAGAAAGTATACGATAAGAGAGCTCCCCCATTCCACAACTTATACCTCCAACGGAGTGCACAAAGGATAAAAGTGGAGTCGCCGTAAAAAGATGTACGACAGAAAAATACTTACGGCCAGGCGAGGCGACAGCATTATTATCAGCGTTTTACTTTTGCCCACATGGCACACTATGTTCCAGTATCTCTCATATTAGCCTTTCAAAGGGGAAGGGATTTTCAAAATGAATTGTACACACACAGACAAGTTGCTATGTCAAGGTGAGATTTCTAGTTTGTAGTTGTCGAAGCTCGCAGAATTCAGTCACGAACGAAAAGACAAAGTTTTACCAAAATTGTATGTATTTTATGTATGGTCTCGGTTCACATCATTTCTATCTTGTTAAAAAAATGTCGTTCGCCAACCTTAATACTTGAATTACATTAGCCATATAGTTTTTCTTAGACTTGATCAAAAAAAAATTTGTCTTGAATGTGATGACATATGAAAAGGAGGATTTGTGACCTGGAGATGGCAAGAAAGGAAGCATTGGTGTGGCGAAGTCATTATAAAAATGTAATTTTCTCATCTTTCCATGTTAGCCAATAATTGCCGCTTCCGTTTCCCAATAATAAATGATTTTGTAGGATTCTTATTACACGAAATTGTTTCTTTTTCTGAGGAGAAGAAGAAATCACAAGAAAAAAACATATCTTACCTTTTCGCTTTTCTCGTGTTCTCCGTAGAGAGTAGTTGTAGTAGAAAAATCCAATAAACTTAATTCGATCTTTTCACAGCTATAGAGAAAATGAATGTCCTTGTGCGTGATTAAAGATCATTTTTCAGGAAAGAGAGCGGGAATGAGCAACTGCACAAATTATGATTTCGTTTACCTTGCCACGGGTTAAGCTAATGAATTGAATTTCTAAAAGTCCTGTCCTGTTTGCGCCATAATTCTTGATTTACGGTCGACTTTTTCATCCCATACAGCCCATTTCATT
This sequence comes from Acrocyrtus sp. NNG-2020, assembly GCA_027744115.1. NCBI lineage: Eukaryota > Metazoa > Arthropoda > Collembola > Entomobryomorpha > Entomobryidae > Acrocyrtus > Acrocyrtus sp. NNG-2020. Next base: position 17,351 of record JAHZND010000976.1, read on the forward strand.
ATTCGGACAGGGAAAGATGGTGGCTTTCGCAAACAGAGATTCCCCATGTTGGACATTTCACGAGTTTGCCTGAAAAAGTAGATTTCTCTTTTCCAGTCCAGACTCCACTCCACAACCACCAAAAGAAAGGATGAGCCGTCTCACATACAGCAGAAAAGCAAACAAAAAGCATTGTAGCCCTCTAAAGCCATTGCCAAAGCGGTAAATTGTCCAGGGCGTAAATAGTTGTTTGCAAGAATGTAAGATGTAAAGTACATTAAAAGTGATCACTTCTTTTATTCCCAGCCCCAGCGGCATAGTTTTTCTTTCACTTCAAAAGGAGTGAAGGTCTAAATCTACACTGACGTAGATTGAAGATGACGATGCAAATATAAATTCAAGATTTTTTCTTGGGCATATGAGGAGAGCTTTTTAAATTTCCAAGTACTGCAACCCAATTTCCCTCCCTTTCTCTCCCACCGACCATCAACATCATTACTCTTCTTACAACTGGCGGTGGTGTGGTAGCTGGTAATCCTATCAGCAGTAATTCGTTTGTTTCACGTTTGCAGCGCAGATTTTCTGTTCTCAACGTGAAAACCAAAACCTCAACGTACAATAGAATTTACTGGAAAAAGTACTTTTCACAAGCTGAATTATATGCTACTTCACGTGGTCCTTGGTAGAAGTAAATTCTGCGAATGAGTTACTTAAGAAATATTTGCTTTTACACGAACAATTTAAAACTCTTTATGGCATCCCAACATGTTCAGCATCCTTAGGTATGTACGGTTACGCATTTATTTACAGTTATGTATACTAGTGGGAGCAATCCCATATGAAATTGGGCTTAGCGAAAACACTATAAAATAAAAAAAGCCGAGATAAACGATAAACATTTTTGTAGAAAAATGCTACAGTTTAAATAGAAAGTAAGCATCCGATTAGGCATCTCAATTGGAAAGATTTACAGCCAGAGACCAGGCAGGCACCATGCCGTACCTACACACCAACGCTGGATGAAGATACTCGGAGCACCCACTCGTAAAATGTTTGGTTGAAAGATCTCGCATAAAATAATCATGTAAAAAGGAAATTGCAGGAGAAATTAAAGTTTAAAACATTTTTTGTAAATAAGCAGCCATATGTGATGTGATGTTGTAGATCTGATTTGATGAAAAACAGCCCAGTGAATGGTGAGGAGTGCAACAGTGCATTGTGTGGTCTCACTCAACTTAAGTAATTCCATCATGAAAATAAACGCTTTATAAGAGGAGCACAAGAGCGAATATAAAACTAACTTCTTATACCTTTATTGTTCACTTTGCTTTCTATTACTATTACTTTCCATGTTTCCATTCCACTAGCTATAGCGCTACGTTAAAAGATGAACTCTTAAAAGTATGGACATTTTTTGTGGTAAGCTTCAACAAGAAAATTGCAAATACAAAATAACTTAATATCGGGAAATACTGCGCTCTGTAATCTTCTAACACTTTTCATATCTGTGAACAGTCAATTACCTTACACTTACTGATACTAAACTAGAAATAGGTATATCATACATTATACATTACTGGACTATACATTATACATTATTGGTAATGGAGTTGCTGGACATGTTGTTAAACCCTTTTTTTGTTGAACATTCTTCGTTCCAATTTTCAATACACCGAAAAACAGGAACAATTCACCCGTACAAAGGAATACATAAATATTTGAGAGAGGTTAAGTAAGCAGGCATATCACAAAATTAAGAATAGCATTGCCACTCATACACTTTCGTTTCCATTAATTATTAAAACTAATATTATTGTTAAATAGCACCTGTTATAGACTTAGCTAAAATAATCAGTGAGATAAATTAAACAACCAGTTTCGAACATTAACCACTGTAATAAATTCAAGAAAGTGTACCGTCCATAGAGAAATGCAACCGACTAAAGTAAGCCATATCCAAACATGAAATTCTTTAGTGAGAAAACTTAATCCACATTTGCTTGTTATAATAATTAAGTAGATGCTGATGCAACTGACGCTATTAAATCCAACTTGATTAATTTCTAGCACTTTCTCATTGTCGTACTAAGGGCAAGTTGCACTAAAATGGTATGCACACTTGCAAACTTATATTGGTATATATTATTGTGCTTAATGCTAAAATATCTACACATAGATATGGAGTGTGGCAGCTTTACATAGTGCTGCATTGAGGCTGATGTAGTGATACGAAGACAAATGGCAAAGCTGACAGTGACATCCTTTGGCACGCAACATTCATATGCAAGCTGTAAAAACATCAAGTGAAGCAGCTCTGACATGCAGACAGTTCACCAATTTATTTATTCCCCAGCGATTCACCTTCCCCGCTTTGTTACCTTGGATCGAGTTCTACATGAATATTTTTCATTTTGCTAAAAGGAAAATTTTCATTCAAAGATTTTACTGAATCATCCATTTTGGTGAATTTTCACCACTAGAAAATTAAATTGAAATAAAAAAGAAATAAAAAAATTTCAACACTCAGTTGTGTGCGCATTCCCTTCCCTCTTCCCACCTATACCCATCCCCA
>JAHZND010000977.1:0-44031 GCA_027744115.1 Acrocyrtus sp. NNG-2020
ATAATTGACTAGAATTTGAAGTTGGAATTTGTTGAAATTTCCAATAAAACAGTTGTCGAAATTGTATTATAATAATTTAAATCTGAAAATGCATACCGAAACTAGTTTTAATACTACATAAATTACTTCCCTGTTGTGATGCATGCGTATATAGCAATAATTTGATATTTGATACCAAAAATTAGGATAATTTTTTGTCATATGTACTCCTTTAATCTAAATACCTACATAGTATTATTATAGAACAATTTTCATTATGTAGTACAGGATTTTGGATTTAACAAGAGACACTTTTGTAAAAAAAACATGTAGAAAATTATGTACAAAGAAAATCAATTCTGGTAAAGTCTAAAATTTTTAGCTTATCTATCGCCAACTTCTAAATTACATGTAGGTATATCGATACAAATCCCAAAATCATAATATTTTGGAAATTACAGCTTTGCAATTTGGAATCAAAATTAAAAGCAAAACAAACAATTTTAAACTCTGATTTCAAATTGTGATTTTACCTATAATTATCCTCTCCTCACAGAGTGAGGACAACAATTTTTCCTGGTCGCTATTTCCATCTATGTAGGTATTTTATCAAGAGCTCAGATTTACGGATAAGAAAATAAGAAGGTTGGATTTAAGTTGCTGCTATTCGTTTAATAAACCCCGTACCTTACACACATCAGAGAAGACACTGTCCAGTGAAAATATAAAAAAAAAATATTTAATTTTATAAAAGTTTTCAATAATTTAAGGAGTAATAGCTGAAGCTGGATGTGCATAGCTTTTTCCGAGCGTCCCAGAATTTATATATATTTATATAGGTCACATTTACAACACAACACGATTTTACCCTTTGACCACTGAACTTTTTTTTCCGCGTTGGTAACGGAGCCATCCGAGACAATCCGACTAAAAACCTTCGGAAGCTCCAAAGATGTTAAGCAATCGATTATACTTTTTCCTCACAGTTTTCATAACATACTGCAGTTTACTTGGGTGCATCCCTTTCACCTGGAATAGGAAGGAACGCATCCTTGTCAAGTCAACTTGGCGTCCGCGGATGCTCCGATGTCACGCTCTCAGCATTCTTTTCGCAAATCTCTTTATGATATTTCAGTGTATAAAATATCATTTTGAAGACGACCTCGAAAAATTCAATGTGGTGTACTCCACTACTTGCCAAACTTTGCTTGTTTCACAAATCCTTATCTGGCTTATTTTTTGGGAGGAGGATACCTACTCCTTTACCAACCGGCTATTAGTTTACACCCGCTACATGAACAGTAAACAGAACAGTATGCCTTTTCATACAGAATATACCTATTTAAAATTTCAATTTAATAAAAGATTTATTTTTTTTAATTTTCAGGAAATTATTATCCCAATCACAACCCAAACAAAAGCCGCTTAACAATGTTGCTGGATTTCGGAGTGGCAGTGATAGAGCTAGGCGTGGGGGGTATAGTGTTAGCCTACTGGGCTTTAATTATACTGTTTCCTGAGGCGCCAATGTTTATCTGCGTGTACTTGCCAAAACCAGCCCCTTTCTATGTTCGGCTTGCAATTTGCTACTTGCAACCATGTTATGTAGGATATATTCTGGGCCTCATAACAGCCCTAATCATTCCAAGTTGTTACGGATATGGGGTCTACTTTGTTCCCTTTGTGATCCGGGAGCTGAACATGAGTCGCTCCTCTTATAGGACCTGCTCGGAACTTAGGAAGCCACCAAACCTTATTCTGGCTTATCGGAGTGTTCAAGTGTTGCAGATTCAGGTGGTAAACTTAATGGGAAAATTTATGATGCCGACGCACACTATAATTTCTAATATGGTGCTCCTGGCTAGCTACATGGTCATCCGGCACAGTCAAGATATGCAATTAATACCTCTGGCGCTGATGGCAACTTTTGCACTCTCAGCGGGACTCTTTTGGTGCATGATACTGTTCATTGGAGGCATTCTCCATTTCTATGGAGTGAAAGTTCTCCAATCATGGAAGTATCACAGGTGGGAATGCAAAGTGGAGAAAAAGCTAATGGGCAAATTTCGCAAGTCTTGCAAGCCCATTAGTCTACATTTTCAGAATTACGTTACCATCAGGAGGCTCTCTGTCTTGAAGTTTATAAGATCCCTTTCCACGGGCATTTTGAGAACTCTGCTCGCTCTGGATTAGTACCATCGAACTTGAGTGGCCACTCAATATGAGTAGGTAAATTGCTTTGTTAATTATATACCGCACCACAGGGAAGTATTTGCAGCAAAGATTAGGCTATGTGCGTTATAATTTAGTTTAATAATGCGAAAACGAAACTTAATGACAGGATGAGAAACGCACACCTTTACTTTATTTTTAATTGCCCAATCTCTTAGAATATAATTGATTGTTTTATAATCGGTCAAAAATTAATCTACAGCTTTGCAGAAGTAAAAAATAAAGTAGCTTAAGTATGTAATTTAAAATGATTTAGCTAACTACCCATATTACCTACCAACTACCCACAGTTTTCAACACTTATTACCGTAATTGATTTATGGATTATTAATGAAAATTGAGGAAGTTAAAATAAAGCGAAGCTGCTTTTGAGGTTCCAAAAGGAATTGATTGTGCCTACTTAACTCTCATCACATAATAATGCTCGTTAAAAATTTCTTAACATCTCAATTTTCCAGATTACTGTATCAAGCGTGGAACACCTCATTAAATAAAAATTATATCATTTCTCCTCTTTGATTTTTGTATATTTTATCAGCTCCAATCTTTTATAATTATTAGCCCTGGTGGCCCACTACAGCAACACACTGTTAACAGTTCCTTGAACAATGGAATCCCAGTATGAGGACTGTGTTGTTCTCTTTATTGCAAAAAACTTTCCAAATTTGATTGAAATTGGGCGTAGTGACTTGCACTGTCTTGATGTGATTTTTTTCTCAAGTCCACTCTCACTTAATGCCTTAAATACTTTTGAGTTTTCAAATATCGCATTTCTGGTATCTTCGTGGCATTCGACAATAAATGAAATTAGGACATAACTAGTTCCAATGAAGAAGCAATTTAGAGCAGGAAAAACCCACGCCATCATTAGTGGCATTCTCAGCAAATAATTTATGATTACTACATTGATCGTAACTATAATTGCTATTTGGGCTGATAGGATGACAAAAACGGTTTGGTTTAGGGCGTCTCCCCACATCCTGGTCACGACCTGGATCATGATATACCACCACAGAAACTTATTTTGGGGAACTTTTCCTCTCAAGATTTGCACATATTTTGACTCCATTTCCAGCCAGTAGAATATCAGCCCTATGCCAAGTACTCCGAGCCGATAAGCTTCGAATGTGTAAATAAACGTTCCCAATACACGGACTGATGTGCTGAATAGACAGGACTCGGCAATGCACAAATGCACTCGCAAATACTGGAATGGGTCCAGGTCCGCGGCTACGGAGCCGATTGAGTACACAAACGGGGCTACTATGCACAAATACATCATGAAATTTCGGAAAAGACGGGCAATACGCTTCCACCTGTCTATGGGAGCCATGCTGTTGTGGTTGTATTGGGAATCTATCCGGAAATAAGTACCATATAAATATATGACAAGAAATTTTAATTTTAAGTAATTTTTCTAAAAATCAAATTGAATTTTAACTCTCTGTACCTATTGCAGATAAAATTGCTGTCATTTGACGAAATGCCGCTGGAATATCTTCCACGTAGCATTTCAACATTGCAAACAATCCCAGAATCAAAATGTCGATTGCCAGGAAGAAAAAGCTCATCACTATTTGGATTGTAGAGAAACTGTCGTGGTTAACCATTATTTGCAAATTACATGCTATCAGAGTTCCATGAATGGTGTAGATAACTATGCTGTACATTCCGTATTTTCTGGAAGTTCCTCCAAACGTGAAGAATGATTTTGTAGACCGATCCCATTCCAGCATAAACGGATATAGAAAGTGGTAGAGGTAGTAGATGGAGCCAATTGTGTTTTGAAAGTGTACCTGCATCTTGACCCGCGCTCGGTTTGTTGTTATTCTCGCGTACAGAAGCAGCTTACTGGCTTGCATAACATTACTACTTCCTTCTTTGAAGAGCTCCTAAAAGTGCCTCTATAATTAATGCATCGCATAAATTGGCACCCTTACTTGTCAACCTAAAATGGCTCATTATTAATACCATTAAATTTTTGAGTGCCTGCAAATGGGTAGATAGCTGCAGGTTTCTTATAGTTAACTTGCTTAAATGCTTTTTTATTGACCTGAAAGCACATCAAAATTTAGAATGTTTTTGGAGAAAACTATCAACAGCAAATTATTTTTTTAATTCTGAAATGAAAGCAGCTAGAAAACTGGCAAAACTTAGCACAGCACAGCACGCCAACTATTTTTATGTCAAATTCCATTTATGTCAAAGCTACAAAGCTATATTTTTGCTTTTAGTGGTTTTAGTGTGAATAATTTTTTTATGAAGCCCATCAGAGCCTATCTTAGCAAGCAATTTACTTTTAGACTATTTAGGCTGTCTAGAAATATTGTTAGACTACCTAATAGAGCAGATAGCTACAAAATGACACCTTACTAAGCATTGTTTGTTTGTAGCATAATATGCCATGTTCCTTGTACAAGTACAGTTGCATCAAAGAATGACAACTGAAGTGAGTTTTTCTTTGGATTTCTCTTTTGAAACCATTTACTAAAGAAAAATAGTTATGGTGAGGTAGCAACTTCAATCTGGCACTACATCAAGGTTATAATTTTGCTTTTTACATCATATGGACATGTATCTATATCGATATATCGATACAAATCCCGAAGCTATGATATTTTGAAAATAAAAATTGCAGTTTTGTAGCTTGAAAATAAAATTACAAGCAATACAAACGATTTTAAACTTTAATTCTGATTCCAAATTGTCGTGGTATTTCTACCTCTGACTATACTCTTTTCAAAATGTTACAAAATATCAGTTTTGCTGCTCCATCTAGGTATCTATTTTATAATAAGTAACTTAACAATGATGAAATAAAATAATGATAATTTGATAACTAGCATTTGCATACTTTTCCCAAGAGTCATAGAGTTCATATCATACAGAATAGATGACTTCTTCTTATTAGTATCAATTACAATGTACAAAATAAAATATGGACACGGCGCTAGCCAACCTCTTTGCCTGTTTAGTTTCGTGGTCTCACTTTCATGCTAATTTCTATGAAGTATTCATGTTCAATAATAAATATTCTAACTAACTGTGAACATCACAAATCACAATCTTACATTTCGTAAATCACACATAAGGAGATTCTGGACAACCCACTGCGTAACATGCGGGATGTCTTACTAAATAACTAAATTATCGGATTATGGCAATTACGGCATATTACATAGAGCCTCGAACTCAGCACAGTCTAGCTAGCTGAGATGCTTTCCGTGAGCTGCTGCGGTTGGTTGTTGGTATTTGGTAACTCTATCTTGCCTGGTCACGAAGGGCCATTTGCCTTTTGGAACTGTCAATTTTCGTTAGAATCTCTGAACATTCTTGCAGATTCTTTATCCTCAATAAAGTCGGGTTGTGCATTTTTGGTGCAACTGATGTCAAAGTATTCAGTTTTTGGTGTTTCAAACTTCTGTTGATTTCTGAGACGTCTCGTAATGATAAAGAGGGAGATGATGAGCGCTAACACTACCAAAACCCACTTCGAGAAAAAGTCGACTAACCACAGTTGGTACAGGACGGATTTGAATCTTGCCGTAGTTTCGGGGTCGAGTGAAGCGCACTACGAATAGAAGCATTAAACATGGTTCAGGAATCTGTGAAATTGACTTCAGCACTAATTTAAATAACGTTATTGCATTACCTCATCAGCCCATACCAATGGAAAAAGCATTTCGGGTACTTTTTTAAGCGAGGAAAGATCTTTAACCTGCTTCAGGATTAAATTAATCTGAATCTTTTTACTGGCCTGCATAATCAACCCAGTAAAAGGCTCAATATCCATAAAAGTTTCATGCTTTTCTCTATCAGGGATCAGCCCGCTCTCCTCAATATATTCAGGGTTGGCATCTAGAAAGTGAGGAGTTGACATTGCTACTGGAGCGCCATCTCGGCAAGGTCCCAAATCCAAGGCCCCTTGTTTTAAGCACTGATCCGGGGCACTGTCCAGAGTTGCGCAGAAGCACTGGTTCTCTCCCAGTTCTGTTGGATCCTGAAGGACTGACTGAGGTGCAGTGAAGCGAAATCCTTTAACTCCTTCAAACTCAGTGCTCTTATTATAAGTAAGGTAAAGAGATCTACAAAGTTCCGCATTGAATAAACGCAGAGTTGTAGACTTTGTCACAAAGGGTGGGAAAACGGTCCCATCCGTTCCCAGAATTTGATTACAGAAGGTGTCTCGCTCGCCCCAAAACTCCAACTCAGATTGCCCCTTAAACTTAAGTATGGCCCCGAAAGAAGACTTGTCAAGAGTGCCACGGGAAATAGTATATGGCCCTTGGGCAGTATCATTTTGCTACAAAAAATTATCAATAAAAATTTGTTATTGGTAATCAGTCAAAATTATGTAATAAAAAGATCTTTCAAGGCTACTCATGACGTCAGCAGAAAACGTAAACCTACCCCAACAAAAAATCCAAATGTGTTATTTGGAACTAAACTGAATCCCACATCTTCCTCGATTTTCTCAAGGAAAGGCACTTTCCACCCTTTAAACAAGGCTTCTTCGACGGTTTTCCTGACAAACAAGGGTTCTTTATAGCTAACGATGACTGTTTTCGCCAGGTCATTTAATGGCCATGGAAGATCATGAGAGATTTTAATTGCTGCAGCCTAAAAGAAAATTCCCAAATTAAAAAAAACAAGTAGTTTCTCATTCTCATCTCTACAAAAACGTTTCCATTTATTTTTCCACTTTACCGCAAAAGGAACGTTAATGATGGTGATCACATCGCCCATACTTGCATTACCAGACAAATCTTGCCTGAAATGATAGCTGATGTACTCTCGGTATGTGATCGTGTCAGTGGGGTCATCATGAACGACGTCAATTTTTGTTCGGTTCTCCTGAAAGACGTATGGACCCAACTCCTGCAACTTCGGCAGAGATCCTTTTCTAACATCCTCTGAATTGGTCACGTTAAACAAATAAACTTTTAGGTAGACTGGAACGGGTGGGTGAATCCAAGCCGAGTAAAGCTCTGAATTAATCTCTGGAGAAATTACAGCTTTCTGAAAGATAAAGGCGATTTTTTCTCAAAAATTTAAATAATTAATCTCTAGGTAGGTAGTAAATATTTGCTTTGCATGCAACTCTCTCGACTTACATTTGAAATGAGGTAACGGATTATACTCGGAATGATAATCCAACCCAAAGAAACGGCCACGAGAAGGAGAGGTGAAGCAACTAAAACGATTATTACCGCTGATTTTAATTTTCCTCTGGTCTTGGCTGGATTTGGACTGTAATGATCTGGATTGCTCTGGCTTAATTGTTTACTTCTCTCAGTCTCATTACAGTCAGCAATGCTTTCTTCCTTACAAGTCAAAGCTCTTGATTCATGGCGCCCATTACGACCAATTTCTTGGTGTGTTGCTTTTGACATTTTTCTTTAATACACAAAAGAAAAAAAGGTTTAAATCCAGCAAATACACAATAATTTGCAACGATCAGTTTTCTTTGGGCTTCCAGCAAAGACTGACATGCAGTAGTGAAGTAGAATTTGGTTTTATTAAACTTCTTACTTTGCACAACTGCCTATGTACACACTGATGGCTTTTTCTTTTTAAATTATTTTGAAACATATACCTAATCAATCATTCATCATACAAGGCAAATGCGTAAACCATAATATATCGCATGTAGATGCACCTACATAACAATTCCTGAGTGCAAATTGCCATTGCTTTTTTCACATAAAACGGGCAATGATTCATGCAACAAGCCTCGTTCTTTGCTTTTTCGTTCATGCTAACTCGTAAAAAAAAGGTTGGAATTGGAATTGGAAAGCAGTACCATTTCTGCTTCACACATCACACACAATTGGGATACGGGATACATAGATACAATGGTAAACTGCAAACTGGTACCATTCTTTGCTTGAATGCGAAAATTTTCTAATAGCTAAAGTGAGTATATCTCTGCTCAGTCTCAACAATTCGCTAGCACTAACAACTAACTTACAATCACTTTTGGACTACTCCGAGACTAATGCCAAGAAATTGATAAAATTGGTTATACAACAGTGCAAAAACTGTGGGAGGCAGAAACTTGCAGAAAAAAGTGGAATATTTTTGAGAAATTAATTGACATACAAACAATAAGGAGCAATGAGCAATATAATATGCATATGCGTTCTATACAGGAAGACGTGTTTGTGGTTTTGACGTAACTTTTGTTGATGGATGCCCATAAGCAAAATGAAAGCAAAATATGCGGATTTTAAATTTAAAGTCTACGTTTAAATTTAATTTTTGATTTGAGACAAAAATAATGCATTATGCATCACCCATTCACAGCAACTGTATTCTGTTCGTAATATTATTTAACATCAGAACAGAACAGTACGGCTTAGAGTGCGAGGGCGAAGATGCTGTAGACTACAGTATCTACAGATAACAGATATAACATCAATGATGCAAAGAGATTTTATTAAAATGTACAGGAAAAGGAGAAAATGGAAACGTGAAATAGGGGCCTAGTTTACTATTAATAAAATAACCCACTTACCGCCAACTAGTTGATCCTATAATAGTTGAATTGAGACTTGAGACTGAGACTAAAATCCGCTGAAAACTTATACGAAAGTTGTAATAAATATAAATATCACTATACGACAATACGCCTTTGTAATTATAATTAACGGTTTAACTTGACACTGTTCAATGTCCAGTCCACACTCATCATCCACATTATTTCATCATCCACAAACTTTCTTTCCCGGTTTCGTTTACACAGATGTTTCAATCGCATCGTGAGCTTACGACAGCTTACGAACGTTGGCGATGAACGCAGTAGTAACAACCCTCGCGTGAGGAAGCATAAAAATTTGGTATTTCTTTGTGGAGCAATGTGCGGCTCATGACTCATGACTCGAGGTAGGGAAGTTTATGTTAGAATTCTTAAATACGTTATAATTGCAATTCGCATAACATCTAAACAAAGGAGAAAAGAAAAATCAGACTAGGTATTGCTTTGTTTTGCAGTTGCAAAATCCTATTCTGTAGGAGCTTCAACCTTGCAACTTGCAATGCAAGCTCAAGCTGTAATAAAAAATATTAGCGCAGCGGTAAGAGCTGGGTAGTCGGCTTAGAGGGTTATGCACTTTGGCAGAATTTTCCCATCGGCTTTCCAGGTCAATAACATTCTCAATTTATGGCATTCAGAAACTTGTCATACAATAAAACTGTCAGATGGATGAAATAAAACCAAATATTCTTAAGTTGTTCATATTCATATTTACCATTTATAAAAATTCATAACACTTTTAGTAGTTTAACTCACACGTAACAGTGATAGAGAGGCTACGAGTTTTGGAGGCATATGTGTTAGGAAATCGTATATGAAACGAATTTATAGCCAAGGGCAGAACAATTGGAATTTCTTTTCTGGTATATAAGACTTAGAATTGGATAATTCTTGGAATTTCCACGTATCAAAAAGTGGAAAGCAAGATGAGAGTGAGAGGAGGATATTTTTCATTGCATTTGACAGTTTCACAGGAGATAAAAATTTGAAATCCAGGTATCCTAAGCGAATGGATGAAACCTTCGATTCCTATAATAAATTTTTCTCAAGGAACAGGGAAAATCGCTCCCATTTTTTGGGGGAATTTCCCCTACTGATAGAAAAACTTAGAAGGAAGGTTCTGTTTTCAGCCGAGGCTTTCTTTTCCTCGTATCCTCAGCTCAAGCACAACTCCCCAATAATCCGGAATAAACCAGCTTTAAGATGTCTAGAGTCAGGGTGTCTACATAAACTAAGTTGCATTCTCTCACAAGCACCTTATATACCTATATCGCTTACCGGTTATTTATGATAACAAAACTGGAAATTCCACGGGGTAAATAGGCGGAGGAAATCAGACATGACAGTTAAAGTTGAAACAAATTGTCTTGTAAAAAATATTACAAAACAAATTCAGTGGGGAATTTTATCATATCTTTAGTTTCTCTCTGAGAATAGTTCACTTGCAACTTCTTTTCTTGCTTCTAAGCATTTTGCTTTATAATAATAATACTTTTCTGATTTCAGGAACCCCCGCCACTACTCTTTTAAAAAATGGTAAGATTATGGGAGTGCATTTTATTTTCTTCCTCTTATGCTCGTTTTCGAAGCCTACGTGACGTTATCTTGCTCACTGCAACTTTGTAATTAGTATGCATTTCTGCAGCTATCAATTCCAGAAACTTTTCTAAATGGTTGTTACCCTTGAAACTCTGAGAAACATACACAAGAAGATGAAATAAATTATATTACAAGCTATTTCTCCGCTAACGTTCTAGAATTTGTATTTTCGTATTCTCGGAATTTTAAATGTGACATGCTATCCTTTGTTATGTCTAGATCATACCTGTGCGAAGAAATTAGCAACTTTGACTTTGACTTTAATCTCTTATTGTTAGGTTAACTGCAGTATTAAAGACAAAAATAATTTATTGCTGAATAAAGTGATGTCAAATCGTAATGTTTATCGTCCCTCTTCGGCTACTCAAAGTCTACCACCGATAGCGGAACGAGAGGACTTATATGAGTTCCCAGAAGATCGACCCCGCACCTTTAGCGGAGATGTTTCTCAAATTGCACCCACCGAATATGGACAATCTTTCCAACCTCGGGCAATTCCTCGCCCTCGTAATCCTATTCATGGATGGAATGCTAGGAACCTATCGAATGCAATTCCAATCGTTGGTGAACAACCTTCGGCCATCCAAAGACCTGTACGGCGACCAGCACCGCAAACTCATCGTCGGAGATCTGAAATTTTTCCGGATGTGGTTCGAGTAAGTAACAGTGATGCCAATAACAACCCAATTGTACCTGGATTACCAGCCAATCCAGTGAGAGGACGTCGACACTGGCCATGGCAAGCTTCATCTCTTTTTGCAGGAGAAGCAGGCGTTACAACGAATAGAGAGCCCATCACTAACAGACCGCGCGCACAAGCTTACCGTTGGCCTTGGCAGGAGAGAGCAAAGAAGTCCGTCATTTTTGAAATACTTAGTTCAAGCAACTCTGCTGGTTCATCAACATCATACAGGCCCAGAAATTATAATTGGGATCAGCGCAAGTCCACTTTGAATCCTTCAGGTGCAGTGCCTTCAGCTTCCACCTCCTCCAAACCCACTCCTGGAAAGCAATGGCCTTGGCAAGAAAGAGCCCAGCAGTCAGTCATTTTCCGACCTGCAGAGAAACCTCACCTTCCCCGTCAAATAAAGTTCATGTGGGACCAACGACGGAGCCATATCTCTATGCAGCTAGCTGATCCAGAAGCAACATTTCCAAAAGGAAGTCTATACAAAGACAGTTTCATGCCTTGGAAGACTGCGCCCGACCAAATGAAGCCAGCGGGAAAGCCCTGTTACAAAGAAAACGACGTTCCCGAGTATAGCGGAAAGCGAAAAAATGTGTCCAGCTCATCCTCCCATTCCAATGCTAGTGAGACCTGGAGCAGAAGCAAAAAGGTTCGTGGCATTCTCGCTCTTCCAGCACCTCCTCCAATAAAATCTAGCCCTGTTCCTAGCCGGGTAAAGGGGACAACTGGTTTAGAAGTGGTCCCAATCGGATATAACTTTGGTTAGCACATTATGTACGTGAAAGTGATAAGTTTTATATTTTGTTAGATTATACGAGAATAGCATGTAGTTTTTTTTACGAAAAAGTTAAATTTTACTAGTTATAGTATATAAAAAATAAATTCATCTGTTTAATAACTTATTCTACCTCCGTGTACACTTGGCTCCTTCTGGATTTTCTAATCTTTCTTTGATTCTGAAAAGCATAACTCGATTATCTTCTTACTGAAATTACTAAAAGTTACTTAGAAATCTTATATGGAAAGTGTAATTAGCAATGTATGTCTTTTTACGTAAGTAATGTACGTGGTCTTCGGAGGTATGAAAGGACAATAAACCAGCATTATTATTACATAGCCAATTTACAGAGCTGCCAGTGCGAAATGTCTTGACCTTGACTCTAAACCGCTAAGCGAGTACTGCATCAACTTTATCCTAACCTAAGTAAATTTTTCTATCGCAAGTTATCATAGCATTGGAAACTTGACACTGGATGGAACCCAGACTGCTTTCATTTCATGGCTGAAGAAACATCAAGCAGCTAGTTTTGTGGTTTTAGCAGCATTAATAATAACATTAAAGATGCATAATATACTTTCGTATTTTTGGTAATTTTTTGTTCGTTTATGCCGTAGCCGTCGTATGCATAAAATAAAAGGATACTACATATAACAAACTGTGTGGTCGTCATCGGAAGGGATAAACTGTTAGTTTTTATGAACATAAGTTTATCAGGTACATAAATAGCCCAATAGTAAATACCAGACAAAGAAAGCGACAATGGAAAAGTACAATTTTAAAACTTTCATTTGCATTTTTCATCTACTGGCAGTGGGTCTTTGTTTTCTCCAATTAAACTTTTATACAGGTAAGTTAGAATAATATTAAATTACACAGAAGTATGACTTTTGCCCTTTGCAATTGACTCTTTGTTCTTTTAACAAGTATTTTATTGAACATGTATTTTAACGAGATCCATCTTGACCCCAGTGAATTTCATATTAACTATATCTTTTAGTGAGTGCCATAGATTGTCATGGTTTGGGTGGAGAGGATGGAGGAATGTGTGTTTGGGGGACATGTCCAATTGGGTGGAAGTCCGTTAAATATAATTTTGGCTGTTTTGGCTTTCGCGAGCAAAACCTATATCAAAGGTGTTGCATACGACAAGGAACTGGATAAACGACGATGAAGATGTCTGTATTTATTAGGTGTCAAGGTGAAAGTGAAAAGCGACTATTTTAATTAGCTAATGGATAATACTTTTTTCTTTCAAGTAATTTAATTTACGTTATGAACTGCGAGTCACCCTCAGTTTTATCGAGTGCAAAAAGTTAACAAATAATCCTTCCACCACCAATCTGAACTGATTATCTGAAGTCAGAAATTCGTAGCAATTTTGAGTGCCTTGAATACTGAACCCACTTGAAATGGCGCCCCTTAATTTAGACGATTTGATCCCATTCATATCTGAAGACTCGGAGCTGTCTGGAAACAATCTTGTGAACCGAATTCAAAGACAGAAAGGAAAGGCAGAACTAGATCTTAGCTTGAGCAACATCACGTCTGTGCCTCTGGACACAATCAAGCTATACTATGGGGAACCAAGCGAACTGGATCTTTCCTACAATGTGATTACCATCCTGACCCCTCAGTTCATTTGCGACATGGTCAATTTGACAAAACTGGACCTCAGCAGGAATAGTCTCAAAGCTCTGCCTGATGACTTTGGAACTATGTCAAAGTTGATTTATCTGGACCTTCACCAGAACAAGGTTAGAATTTTTAAACATAATTTGCAATGTTTAAAAATAAAAATCACAAAAGAGTTTACCAGTTTACGTTACTCTAAAACATTTACATCTTTTTGTCGCAGCTGGAAACATTGCCAGTAAGCATGGGAAAAATGGGGCGGTTGGGATACCTGAACATTTCGGAAAACCCATTTCTACCACCCCTCAGTAATTTCTTGGAGTTGGAAATCACAAAGCAGGAAGTTGAGAACAACAACGTAAATCTAGCTTACGCTGTAGTCAACTTTCTAACAGAAATTTCTGTGAGAACGATAGATGCTGGTGGGGATTTCGTTGCTTCGAAAATCCTCACAGACCACAAGAAAAGCGTTACCTTCGACCCAGAAGTGGCAGCAAGAGACCGTGCAAAAATCAAGAATGTTTTTCCTGACACAGACGAAGAAAATAATAATGAGCCACCAGAGCGGTTACCGGTTCCGGAGCAAGTGAGTCGTCGCCGTCATATGCACAAAGCCAAGGGAAAGGAGTCTGTCAGTTTCCAGGCGAAACCCTCTCTACATTCGGCACGTAACGAAATTCGTCTCACAGGTACAAATTGTATCACTGGGCTACTTTTTATGTTAAAAAGTCAGTCGTATATTAAATGAAAGTCTTAATTTAATTGCAGAATCCAGCCGAATCGGTGACATAATGAAAGGAATGGGCTGTCTATTTTTCATGGTGCTTTTACTCCCATTCATAGTTGGGATGATGGCGAACACGTTCTACTTCGATAACCTGGCAAAGGAGCACAGCGGATTCAACAAATTCTGGATTGCCTACAAGCCCATCGATAACATCGTGACTCTGATTCTACGCTGCTATTGCAATTTGAACACACCACTGACAATCCAGGCACCCGTTCCTCCACAAAGCCTCTTTACAACTTTCTTCAACTGCATCTCTCAAATGTTCCGATATATCGCAGAAGCATTTACGTGGGCTTAATTAAAATAAGCAATATGCCCTTGACGCCAAACAAACTTACCCTTTAATGTATCATGATTTTTAATTGTCAATGAGGCAATTACGAATTTATAAAACTACAAGCTACTTATGTACATAATATGGTGGTTGTGCAAATCTAGAAAAGGCAATAGTAAAACAGTAATGGAAGGAGAGGCACCAAAACGAAATTGATTCAATTCTTATTATTATTAATTTAGTACTTTGCATGTTTAGAAAGCTCGAAAGGCCCGCAAACTGCAAAGATTCTATTCATAAACTTGCATGAATTCATAAAGATTCTAGTCACAATTTTTAATCATTGTATACATTATTAAATTATTTTCACTGTCATTGTGTGTGGGAAGTCTGCCCAGTAAACTGGAGACCCGCGAAGTGGAACTTTTTGGTTATAGGGAGATAGGAAATAGTTGGGCAGACTATCAGAATCAGAACTGCTGTATTCGTCGATAGACAAAACTAAATAAAAAATGACCAGAAATGCTACAGAGCGTTTTTAACTCAAAGTATATTCCAATTTTATTTTTTGCATTATTTACGATATTCAGTTCACATAATGTAAGCAGCGTGCTAATTGATATAATATATAGTCTAAACTGGTAATTGGTCTCGTGAAAACGATTATTTCGTTGGCCTGTCATTGTCAATATTTAACAACTTTAACATTCTGTTTGCTAGCTAGATTATAACTTGTTTACTTATGGTAATCAGTATCATTTGATATCACACATCTGAGAAACCAACAACACCTAATAGGCAGCTTCCTCTTTTGCTTAATTTTATATCTAAACTTGACAGTAACGTCAACTTGAATATTCCTGTAGAAGTGAAGTACTAACAGTGAAAATAAGCATACAAATAAAATGCGTGATTACAAAAAGGGGTTCAGTGCTGTGCATTTTATCTTTAAAATCTATAATTCGTACAAAGCAGACTCAAGTACAAAACTACCACTAACAACATATGTTTTCAATACTTTCATTATTTGATTCAACATTTGCTTTGACATAGAATACACAAAATTTCAAAGTTAATTGGTTAGTTTTGATTTAAACAGATCTTTTCTTAGTTTAAGTTTAAAAGTTCGAAGTACATAGATCTCAAATAATGAATCAGCACAAACTGCATAATGTAGTTTGAAAAATTATTAATAAATAAAGTTAAAGCTGCTCCTCAGTATCAATCGTTGATCTTGATCTTTCTCAATTTCCAGTTGTCAAAGCCATTACAGTGAATCTGTATTCAGTAGGGTCCCGCTCCATGCGCTCTTTGCAGACCTTAGCAGCATCCTTCAGTAAACTTTCAGCAGTTGTTGCACCATGATTAATAGGTCCTGATCGTCGACCATCCAACTCGTACAAATTACCGTCTTTGTGGACAAAGGCTACAAAATGAGTGACCAAATGCTCATCCGCTGGCGGTGGAGCTGTTTGACCCTCAGCTGCTATTTCTTCATGGGCGCTGGAGATGCCGTTGAATTTTTCCAGTTCTTCACCTCGAGCTTCAGGGTTCATTTCAGCAGTGGCCTTAATAAACTCAGATAGAGTTGAGCCTTCTGCAAGCTTCACGCTACAACGTAATAAAAGGTATACAAATGAGTATATACACATTGCAATTTAATAATTTCACGAATCCTAAAGACATAATATAACATCTGTTGTGATATTTTGGACAGAGAGTACAGATGAAATACCATACTCCCCTTGCGGTACCACATATTAATATCCCAGAAGATATTTTTAGAAACGTGTCAAAATCAAATTTCCAACTATAAAATATTCTGGGGTTGAAGTAGATATGAAGTAAAAAATCCTTATCATTACGATACGAACGACAGAAATTATTGACTTGACTTTGGTACTTAGGTAGAATAAGTTTTTGCTTATCTCCTGACCTTCTTCAGCAATTCTTGCATCACGTTCCTTGCAGTAAGCATCATACTACAAAGAAAGAATATCGAAAAAATAAACTCATAGAATAGCACTTACAAATCTCGCTACAGCCGCGCAGTCTACAATCCAAATTACATTGTCATGTATTAACTTAATTAAGCAGTTCGCAGTATTTTGAAATTAATCCAATTTGGCTTAACTATGGCTTCTGCTTACACAATGTAAATGTAATATGAAGCTATAGTATGTAGGTTATATGTTTATTTACGCAGTGAACAATACTTTAGGGCAAGTGCTTTTTTGGTCTCTGATTCTTGTTGCATTTAAATGATTTGAAACTAAAGATTACTCGCCAAATTGCAATTTGCAATTAATAAATAACTATTTACTTAAAATCTCTGTCCCTAACTCCATAAAAGTTTTAAGTTCTACTTCTAACTCATTTTTCAGGAAGAAGTATATTAATAAAAGAGAGTACAAAAGTCGTCATAAATTGGATTATTGACCTACCCCATCGGAAATTGGAAACAGAAGAACCACAGCATTTACTGGTTTAGGAATGGCTTCTAGAGAATCATCATCCAAGGCAAATACATCGACCCACTCTCCTGTTCCAGCCCCGAGAATTCGGGAATACTTGGTCAAAACCTACATAAAAATCAAGGCATTTAGTTTACCTAACCTTTTTTTTACCTAAACGGTTTTTCTCTCGCAAAAGTTAAATCAAATAGGTAGTTTAACACCAAGGAAGTAAGCAAGAACAAGAACAAATCATAATAATTAAATTATTGTTTAAATTCTTACCTCAGGGTTTGACTCAAGAGGAACCCAACGGATACCAGACGACTTAGGTTCAGCCATTGTTACTTTATCTTAAACTGCAGCAGGCCTTTAATACAATAAAATTTACTGAAAATTCAAGTTTACAATGCGAACTCTTGCAGGACGTATATATTTCTATTTCTGTCTACAACAGTTGGAAAGACTAAATTGCAAGCTGACAGAGGAAATGAATTGCTTATTCCTAATTTCTAACCTCCAAAATTCCGAGTGTACTAGCTGGGCAACCGAACCGGCGCGGCGAATGAATAGAATGACAGGTTCAACCTCACACATTCCTCAAATATGCGCTCCTCCTCTCCTACTGCCATAATAATCCTTCCCATTTTCCAATGCGTGATGCATGCATTTTTTCCCCTGTTCATTCATTTTGTGGCCATATCGACGAAAAAACTTCTTCGCTTATTTGGCACTATCATGGTAGTACAACCCCATTCTGCTAGACGGCATCGGTATGCGAATATGCTTTGAGAAGAACATCACTGTTATTACATTTTTGTAACTCGCTTCGCTTTTCAGTCGTTGTTGGTCGTATTACGTTTTAAATTTAACTAAAATGTTAATTTAGTCATAAAAACGATTTTTATTCAATATTTTATATTTCAGAACCGCAAATAACGACTAAGTTGTATAATAATTAAATAATTCAAGTACTAATAAATCCAAACTAGAAGTTTAAAAGTGAATGCTTTTATAGTCATCATATACTACTATAGGTAATAATGTATATATATATATCAAAAGTGAACTGGAAATCAAAGCGATCTACTTCAGACTACATAAACTATGCTTATGCAACAATCAGCAGTATTTGATTATAATACAACAGTCAACAGTTATTCATGAAAAAGTCCTATATTTTCGTATATTATGCTAGAGTGTAGCAACACATACAATTTCACTTGAAAGAAAGTCTACTAGTAACTTTCATTTTGCAATTATAGTATGACGAACATTTTTGTTCATTTACGCTGTCTAAGTGTCGCTGCTGAAAATAAAACAAGATCCTCATGTTTCTCACTGTGACCTTTGCGTGAACCGCTAAACTGTGCAAGAGCTCGTTCAAGGAACTGGCTTGCTTCCTTTACATTTCCCAAGATAACAAAAGATGAAATGCATACTTTCCAGGGTTCTGAATATAAAAAGTTAAATTAAAAATAGAAAAGATTTAATAATCCAAAACATTTTTACTTCACTCGATGACTCGATAATCATGCAAACAAGAGATAGTTCTACCTGTGGATGAATCTCCTCCCAAGCGAATGGTATCTTCCACAGCCTTCCTAAAAATATGAGATAGCTGGTCCGTTCCTCTGCAAAACTCCGTTTCGGTGTGTACCGCAGTAGCAGCGAATTTCCAGTCAGAAGAAAAGCTAGAACAAGTCTGGTAAAAGGCACGACCTACTTCTACACTATGAATATATGATAGTTTCAAATGAAACATTCGAAGTTCAGTCATTCCCTCATGCTTGATGGCTAGTTTTAGAAGTGTAGCCACCTTCTTCTTTAAATTAGCATGCACCATGAAGGTGCGATAAATATGATTTAAAAAATTTTTCCCCTCCTCTATCTCTACTTTTTTCCAATCAATACCAGACAAGTACTTCAGGATCACTAAGGGCTTTGTTTTAGCTTGCCGATTTTTACGCACAAGTTGTTCGATTCTATCTTTTACAAGAATGAAGCTAGAAGGACATGCTTTAACAGATTTAAGAACAAGTTCTTGCAGTGGGTGTTTTTCTACAAAATATTTCATTGACGACTTCAGCTCATCATCAAGTTCAAGAGGAGGCGACTCTATGAGTGACGCGAGCGTCTTGAAAAATTCTACCTGTAATGACAAAAATATACTATCTCACTATCTGAAGAAAAGAAACAATTATTGTAATTATAAACTAAACAAACATAAGAAAGAAACAGTTTTTAAGTAAAGTAGACGTAACGCATTTACCCGACTAGTAAGATAAATTTCGCTCGTTACTCCTCTCCACTCTGACTTTTCCGGGTCATATATTTTCATTGCATACTCAATTAGTTTCGGTAAGCAGTGTTTGCATTCTTCTTGAGACTTTGATCTTTCAAGGAATGTATTAAGTTGCTTAAGACACTTGTTGAATAACTTCAGTTTAGAGTCCGATGACGACAGCGCTTGGCTCATTCGTTCTAGGAATTCGCTATAAATACCAAATAACATTTCCAAATTATTAAGAAACATAATATTTTAGAATTAGGAATCAAATAGCTAAAACTAAATAACTAGTAACCACAAAGGAGACTTACTCAATGTTGTTCTCATTAATAGATTTTTTAAGTAGCCAAGTGTAAACCTCGTCAGGTCTTGGTCTTATTAAGGTTATTTGACGAAGAACCTCTTTTGCAAGTTCCTTTGCTACGGGGATGCTACTAAACATGCTGACTGCTTCATACATATTACAAAAGACCAAAGCATCCATTTGTTTGCTTAAGGCTTGAAATAAAAGAGCAATCATTTTTTCTGATTTTTCTGTCTCTTCGTCGTAATCAAACGGAATGTCCTGTTGGCTCTCTTTTTCTTCTTTTAAAATTGTTAAATATTGTAGTTCGGTAGTGAGTATCTGAAAAATTCAAAATACATGAACGAATGGCTTTTTTGAACATTCTGATTTTTGGTGCACATATTATCGTGTATCACTCACACTATTATGTATTGTATGTAATTTATTTTATAAGTGAACTACAACCAAACAAATTACCCAAATAGAAGCATCTGGTATTCTAGAAAAGTTTCGCAAGGCTTCAGCTGTAACCTGTCGAATTCCATTCATTATTTTTGAACAATCTCTTCTCTCAGTTTTCTTTCTCTTCCGGTTTTTTGCTAAAGGGTGACGAGCTGGTGGAATTTTCATGAAAGACCATTGAAAGTCTACACAATACTTGAAAAACTCTAAATTTCCTTTGGCACAGTAGTTCATGGCTTTCTTGAAAGTACGGTTGAACTCGTTTTCTCTATCAAGTTCCGGCTAGAGGTAATGAGGATATTGCAAATTAAAAATTAATTAGGCGGATGGATAATCCGATAAACCAAAACCAAATATATCTTCTATCCGATACAGTAGTGTAGCATATTAACTTGCATTGAAATGTACTAAAATTACTAACCACAACAGTAGCAATAAACTTAAGTCGAGCATTCCAAAAATCAAGGGTATGCCCAAAATTAATTTCGGCTGATCCAAACTGCGATGCAATTTCATTATATATGAATCTGTCGATTTCATCAGTTTTATCGTACTGTCCTATGGCCTATACATACAAATTACAATAAAATATCCATATTCTACAGATATCAAATGACAAAAAATGATGCACAGCAGGACCCGCACTAGCGCACATCCGCCGATCCGTCATTAATGGTTATGTAACTTACCGCCCTCCTTTTCTGTATGTACTTTAGTAAGTTGCACAAATAATTGATGTATCCCAGAATATCATCCAATGTCCGGCCCTGAGCCTGGATCTTATACTCATGGCTGTCCAGATGCTTCACTATAGATCTACAAAGGAAATAAAATGAAAATAATCATCAGTGGACCATTATTAGACATAATTATTATATGGTTTATCGCATCCTTTTTTATTTAGTTAACAGCAATACAAACCAAACGTGCTAATACGAACGTACCCATACTCGTCCTTGGTCAGAATTTCCAATTTCCTCAACCAATGTATCGTATCTACCCACTTTTCCTTTCTTAACTGCACAAACTCCGCCATTATAGATGTTGGTGACGTTCACGACTGACCACTATTCTATTCAAGTGATAAACTCTAAACAATATTACTAAAAAACTACGCGTACTAGCAAACTAAACAAAATCATTTAATTCTGTTCTGTTACTACAAACATTAATCAGACACACCTCTTTCTCTTCAAATTAAACAATCCATTAATCTTCGAAACAAAAAGTTTTCCAATCCCAAAATTAACCCCTGATGATTTTAATTATTAAAGAACAATGATGGTCAACCGTCATATTAATCAGTTTTGATCCGCCCCATTAAACATAGCCACCAAAACAATAATTTAATCAGGACTTACTTTGCAACAACTTCTTTAGCAATTAAATTAAATAATTTATCAATTAGCTCAGTCTCTCAGTCATCATCTTCTTATCACCTCAAAAATGTGAACAATCACATATTATTACAAGCACGTGGGTTGCGTGTTGCGCTGCATTGCATGTGTGCAAGTGCTACTAAAATTACTAACATTGCCCATCACATCACTACCATCATATTCCACAGCCACACTCACTTGCTTGAGCTGCTGCTACAATTCGCTGCATTTTTAAACTCGCGCCATTACTTCTCAAATTATTTTGTATATTGTGAGACAAACAAATTCGTCCCAAATTGCAAAGGAAAGAGTCAAATCGGAAATTGCAACGAATTGATGATGATGATGGTGGTGGAGTAGAGGCGTGAAGATGTGGAAGCTGAGGAAACGAAAAAAACGAATGACAACATTGACAACAGCTCAAACTTAACATGTCGGCTGGGTAAAATGAATGATGAATGATTAGGAATTTTTGTTTTATGCAAGTTTTAAATTGTTTTGCACAATTACTCATCCTTCCGTCTTACAGCAATTTTCAGTGGAATCTTTCAATCTTTCTCTACTGCCGCCGTTTACACTTATTACACAGGTTTAGGTTCCTTGTTCACAGCGATTTTTCCTCTCGCGAGAAGCTTCATGTCGACATCTCTCGCAAAAAGTTCTTTCATACGATCATACGATTTCTCAGGCTAGATCCTAGGTTCCCCACAGGTGGAATTCTGTTACAGAAAGGTTTACCTTACACAGAGACATTAATATTAATTGTGGGGAAAGAAGTTTTATTAACATATTAACAGTTTGGCACTGCAGTTAGCTTTTTTCTAATGTATTTTTTAACACCACAGGTGGAATTCTGTTACAGAAAGGTTTACCTTACACAGAGACATTAATATTAATTGTGGGGAAAGAAGTTTTATTAACATATTAACAGTTTGGCACTGCAGTTAGCTTTTTTCTAGTGTATTTTTTTAAAAAATAAAAGTAGTTTTTTGCATGAATTAGAGTATTTGAGGTGGATAGAAGATAGAATAAGTAGGATTTTAAAAATAAAGATTAGCCGAATTTTTATAATGAACATTTTCCACGCATAGAGACGTTAGTTTTGAAGATTATCTAGAAATTATACTTGTAGTTTGTGCCACTTTAATATAAATCAGTCGGGAACATTTTACTGATTGTTTACATTTTTAGTACATAAAAGAATACACTATAGAAATATCTTTTGTAAAAGTGCTAGTGCTTGTAATTGTAATAGGTTTTCTGAAACGTGAGTTGTGACTTCGTGCAATAATTTTGGTAAGTATGCATATACATAATACAAACAATAATAATAAATATCATATAAATGCATGTAGTTGATATTGTGTAGGTTGAATTAATAATAGTTCAATTTCATTTTTCTTTTTAAAATGATTTTGTTTCAATTGTTAGGTATCAAGATTGTATGGGTAAATTGCGAAAAGGAAAGGAAAAGATCCAGAAGACAATGGCTAAATATAATCGGAAGAAGTCTATGCGGCTAATTATGCAGAATTACAAAATAGGTAAATTAAAATTAATAAGCTTAACGTTATGTAAAATAGATACAAGTTTTGAACTACTAAGCTGACAAATTTTCGATTTTGGTATGTTAAATAAATGCTTAACATATATCTTAATCTTACTATGTCTAGGGCTTCGCAGGAAGGCAAATAACAACTTTGTATGGCCAAGAACTGTGGAGGCAGCTCGAGATCCATTTTTGAACCCCACTGGGAAGAATAAGATAGTTCTATGTCATTGCCTGTGACCTTTACCCCACATCAAGTAAAAATCAGTTTCTATACGCCTGTTCGGGTTTATTAAGTTTGTATACTGGAGTTTGCTCATAATAACATCGAACATTTCCCTTTCACTTCTTGCTTCTAGAAATAGTTCAGCCCTCCGACTCTGAGTCTGAAGATGAACAAGAGAACTCTCCTGACAATGAATCTGAGGAACACAAACATGCAGACTCTCATGGGATGAGGGACCCGTTAGCTACACAAGATGGAAAGGTGGGTCAATTATTAGTTGTGACTAGTAGCAGAAATTGCATGACAGATGTAGTCAACTAGAAAACACCTACACTTTGATGTTATGAACTATAAACCAATTATTCTGTAATTTCAGTCAACCGTAGCTCGACGCAATGGTTTTCGGACTACACATGGGGGCAAACAGCGCACTGGCCGAATTAACGATAGCGAACTTTCATGGCGTTGCAGTCAGTACAATCGTAGAAATCAACATCGCAAGCCCCGCCATGGTAAGATTAGACTAATGGACAGAGCGCTTATGCTAGAGGTTATCAATTACGTAGTTCAGACATATGCGCCAAAAAAACCGAAGCCTAATTTACCTTCACCAGTGGAGGAAAGCCATGATCATGATCTCATCCTGCACCGTCTCGAAAATCCAAACAAAGATAATGTCAATTCAACTAATGAAAATGTGGATGAGGAGGAGGAAAGTGAGGAATTAACAGAGGAACTTATCAGTGGTGAAGAGAGTATTGAAGAGGAGTACGATGATGCGAATGAGATCACGGATGAATTATTTTTTCAACAGCAAGTCCAATAGTACAAAAACTTGAAAACTGTAAAATCGTTGAATGATCTTCCTTTCTGCGTTTGCATGAATGTAAATTTTAGATAGGTCAAATGCACCAGTTTCATTAGCCATTTTAATCTTTTTATTTATTTTGTGCATGCAAGTAAAATGCTGTTTTTAGCGGATAAAAATTTATTTTCGACCAACCGGTAATTATTTTAGTTTATCAAAGTGCAGGGTCCTAAAGCAAATGTATCTAGTGATTATTCGCGAAATTGTAATTGTACAAGTTATAAAAGGTGTGAGTGAAAGATATATGGTATAAATTATTAATAAATGGTTGGTCATTATATTTATGCAATTTCGATATCAGTGTAATGTTTTGTATTGTGCAGCATGAACCTACAATATATTTTGTGAATGCCTACGTACCAACTATTGATAAATTGCGTGTTAGAAAATAATAAATGATGGCAAGCTGTATTTTAAAATTTAATGCATTTTTATTTATTACTATGTTTTCATAGATGAGTTCTTTTTTTCGTACATAACATAACCTGCAGCAATATCATCAGTCATTGTGCCTTTTACGTGTGCGATATTATTGACGAGTTCAGGCGAATACATACATTTAGTGAAGATGTGCAACCTGAACCTGTTCTCATTTTCACCAACTCTGTAGAATTGCTTTTTTAATGAGGTTACGTTCTGCAGTTTTTAGCATAATTTATGTATATTCGTAGAATGGGATCAGAAAAAAGCTGTTAATTTATTTTTATTCCATTCTCCATTTTCTTAAAATACCCCAAATTCGACCAAGAGAATGTCCCTGTGCATACTTTTTTGTAAAAAAGGCAGTTTCCACTTTCAGCATCAACTGACATTGATATGTAATGAATAGCATTTGTCACACTCTTAATTAAGTGAATAATTACACCACCAACGCGTACAACACCTTGAACAATTAGTTAAATAACTGTAATCAGTAATAGAATATGCATGTGGTACAATCTGATTTACTATCGCTTCTGGTAGGCAGACAACTTTTCACATTTCTTATTCAAAATTACAGTCATTAACTAAATATGGATAAATTGGTGGAGCATAGGTCACATTTTTCCGATAGGAATCGGAGTAGCTAAATTCTACGAAATCAATTTAACCTAATTTTTATCATTGCTTCTCGGCAGATGGGAAATATTACCAGTGAACATTATCGTGTACCTATTGCAATTTTCTTCGTTCTCCTGTTAAAGAAACAACGAAAACGGTACCTGTTCAATTTACATAGGTAGCTTCCATTTCCTCTCTTTGTGCAGTCATACTTTTATAAATGTCTTTTATGTGGGAGAGCACTTTTCTTGTAGCTGTTTCCACATTTTATTTTACATTGTCGCTAAATCAAGATATCTCCCTCTCACCTATTTGATTTCATCAATTATCCACCAACCTGCAATTACAAGTTATTACTTAATAGGTACTGGTACTACATAGTTAGTGACTAGGCAGTCGCACCGCTTAGGTACATTTTTTACCAGCGTGAGCTTGAGCAGGGAACTCATTGAACTTCAACAACTAGAAAGTGTCTAATTGATCAATATCACTTAGGTACTTAAGTTTCTATTAGACAGTGATTCTAATCACCAATCTCATTTAGCCCTCACAAATTATCATCATCATTTTATTGTTGCCATCATCGTCACCATCATCTTTAATTACTGATATGAAAATGAGAAAGGTTCCCTCCAATAAATTGATCACATCGCATTACCGCATCTGAAAGAAAGAAGGCTATAAGGAACATAGCCACTTATCATTTTTTCCTTTTTATCAACCACGTTATCAATCAGAAAAGACACTTTCAGATTTTTGCCATTGACTTCACTTAACGCAGTATTTTTTCATGTCATCTTTTTTTTCTTTGTCATTAGAAGTAGTCAGTGTCAGGATCACTCTCCTTCAATTCAGATTGAATAAAAAAAGTGTTTAAAAAACTATTCTCTCATTTTTTCACAATTAAACAGCAGACACTATGCAAGCGCTGTTTATGTGCTAGCTGCTGTTGTCGTTTTTACTTTTCACTTCCATTGCATCAATAATCGAGATGACATCGACATTTGTACAAAAAAATATACAATTTTATCAGGACAAGGATACTCGATATAACTCAATAATAATAGCTTGATGAATGTGATAGGACAAGATATATATTTTTTGTTGGTTAGAAAAACTTCATAAGAAGTTTCAAGTTATAATGAATGAAAAAACTTTGAAGTTGAATGAATGTCTCCATTCAACTCTGCTCACTGGCAAAAGTTTAAAGGTAGTAGAAAAGGAACCAGTGAGAGATTGATGACTGATTAGTGAGAATATGGACGGTTATAATATGACAAAAGAGGATATGGCACGGCAGCGCTGTCAACTGTAAATTGTCAACTTTTGTTTGTTTTCTAATGGACGCAGCATAGCTCTACTACTTCACTTTTATGCATGTGAGTGATAAACTGAACAAAAATGATTATAGACTCATGCCGAGCAGACGTATGAAATTTATGCTACGCATTCATTTACATTTACAGAAAAGGATTAATGATGAAAATAATTATGACTTATAATAACGGACAAAGGAGTTCAGTAACAAGTTCCAAGAAAATTAATATTCATTTTTCTAATAAACAGCTTTCATTGTACTAATGTACTATTCTTCAGTACACTACAAGGGAATCAGATAATGATCAACATTGTTAGAAAAAAGTGAATCTGATGATGATGCTGAAAAAGCACACCGTCCTATTCACTGCTGGCCCAATGTTGTGGTGTTGCATAATCAAAAATTATTTTCTCACACTCGCCCAATACAGAAAAAAGTTTTAGGGAAATCTTAAACAGCTTTCGTGTACCTATTTAAAGATTAGCAAAATCTTTTAAAAAGACTGTTTTGTATTATTATGCAGATTAGGACAGGTAATTAAGCACGTCATCATCCATGTATGACATATGTGAGCAGTTGTAACCTTTGCAAAGAGAAGTTTTTTTGTGTTTGTTTTCTGTTGCCACTGTCATTGTCCTGCGCTCAGGCAACTTTTCTTCGTTAAAAGTTTAATAACGATGATTATCTGCATTTGTAAATCTCTCCATTCATGAAGCAGGCTCAGATAAATCATTTTTAAGATTTGACGAACTGAAGAGAATAGAGGGCATTCACAGCTGTTTAGCAATAAGATTCCTCAAGTATTTTAGGATTGAATAGGTACTGAGCCAGAGTATAAAGTACCTTATTAAAGATGTGAAGAATTAGAGATAACAGATAAGGACTTATCAACGTACTAATGATTACTAATGAGAGATGGACAATGATGATGAGCCAGTTTATGGGGGCAAGGAGAAGGGCTTGAAGGGATTGCGCTGAAGGCTCGGGGGGAAGTTTCACCAGAGTTATTCTGTTACGATGAGTAGGTGCCTGGATTAAAATAATTTTTGCAATACAGCCTTCCCCTTAAAATTAATTATCAGTAAAAAATATTTCCCTGTAGAAACTGACTATGGGTAATGTAAGACTGCTGGAGAAGTTCATGTTTTTACGTTTGTGTGATTTGGGAAGATGGCTAGCTTGAATTTAGCTACTGACGTACTGACAATTGACAAATATATTTAAATCGTTTCATTTCTCGCAATTTCCCCGGTTGCGCAATTTTTTTCTCGCAGTAAAAAATGATGTAAATTGCAAAGGTGCGTTTTGCATCCGCCGCCATTATTAATATCTCCAATCATGAATTTGGTAAAGCATTACCTATCTAAAAATGGAGATGATAAATACAGGATAAAAAAAGAATGAGAAGAAAAATGGTCCTCGCACTCGAGCTTATTGTACTTTTGCATTGTTGGCTGAGTTTTCGAGAGAACGAGATGGGGCCATATTAGGCATTGTTATTTTTAGTAAGGACCGTTTAAACGGAAGGGGACTGCGAAAAAATATATACTCCGAGGGCTTAAATTAAGTCTGAATAAATCCCTATATTCAAGTTTGGACTTGAGCAACTTCACGTAGCCTAGAGTCTCTCTCACTTATCATTTTCTGATATCCTCCTGAAATAGGGCTATTTTGGGATTATAGGTAATTGCAGTTTTAGTTTAGTTTAGTTTAGTTTAGTTTAGTTTATCCTTTATTAACGTGTTAAAAATATCAGTTGCACTACAAGGCAATTGGTCTCCCTATCTCAACACAATAGCTCGTTCCNCTTACTTTTTTGTCCTTTTGTTTGGCCCATTTTCAAAAAAAAACTGGGATGAGAAAATGAAGTGACGCAACTTTTAATAAAATATCATCATATCATAAATTGGTTAACTATTATTGAGTATGAGCCGTTTTTCATCGTGAAGAATTTTATTTTTGAAGGAAAAGTTAATCTTGTAAATATTGTAAAGTTATATTATTACGTAAGGTATTGCGCTATTATTACAGGATTTAGGAATTGATTGGACTGCTGTACTACCATTTTATTTTTCTACAATTCAATTGAGATATTATCTTATCATTATCTGTCAGCTGAGGGTTATTATTAGGGTATTATTGGAATGTGTGCATGCATTGTTACATCTAATCGGAGTAGGAGGGAGATTTTCGTCTTGCTGAAAATGAATGTTATCATCAAATCATTATGTATTAAAGGAGAGAGATGGAAGATTAACTTGGTCTCGGTTTGCCCCCGCAGGGGTGCCAAAAGTCCCAGTCGAACTTTTTATGAAATCCATTTGTGCCATTACTCGCCACTGCAATAACTGATAACTATGCAGTGCAAACTCCTTTTTGCGAAAAACATCCTTTCAGGGCCAGTCGTGTCATATGTAAGTATGGCTGTATGACATGCTCCAAACATGTTGGAAAACCAGCTCGTTTTCAACTTCAACTGAAATTTTTATTTTATCTTTAGCTATAAAGCATTTTTGAGCATTTCTCTTGACTCGAACTGCAACTGCAAGCAACTCACTTTAAGGCAGTTATAAAAATGCGTGCAGTTTGTTAATTCATTTTTTTAACGAAACAAAGCCATTTTTAAGTACTTATCGATCTGTATCGATTTCTGTTAAGTAATAAACTACCTCATGCAAATGTGCTCAAATCACATACGCAAACAATATTAAATCCATTCCACTTAACTCTTTGCGCACATTCACCCAACTCTGCTGTTTGCACTCGAGCACTAAGCTAGAGTGACGATGAAGATGCTCCTAAATAATGTGATAATTTTTTAATGCACTGAATATTGCTGCACGCAGATTGAAAGCTACCTACCAAGCTCATTTATTTTTGTCATGTATCCCTTGATGGCTGCTCACATTTTATAATAAAATGTATTGCTCATGTAATACAATTTAGCAGAGAAAAATTTTCTGCAAGGCGAAATATATGCGAGATGGAATGATATGGGATCTTGATTCCACTGCGATACGGTTACGGATGGATGGATTCATGTCTCCTTTACAGCAGGCAATAAGAGAGCAACAATACGTCATGACAAGAGACAGGGAGAGATGAGACATGACAGTAACTATATTTTTCTTTTAAGATTACGCAACAATTTAGAAAAAACTGAGCTAGAAAAATAGTGAATGGGATGAGTGCGCATGGTGCGTAGAAAAGAGACTTTTTTGACAGCTACATATTGCGTAGGAATGGATGACTGCTGTGGTATGTGATACGTGAAAAACAGCTAAATCTAATTGTTTATAAGTAGCTCCTTGTTGAGAAGAGAGGGATTGCTGCATTTCGCACTAGACCTTTGCAAAAAAAGCGATTGTCACGTTATTATATCGCTATAGGTAAACATCCATTTCATTATTGGTAGGGATATTTGATTTTGATAGAATTTAATAATGCGGACAGGCGATGGCATATTTTTCGTGAGGTCGTAAATTGAAATCTTCTTCTTTTTTTTATAAAAATATGTAGGATTGCCTACTCGACTACAATTGACTTTGACTTTTAGGGTTGATTACAAAGTTTACTCATAGATCAGCTGCATTTTGGCAATAATTGGATATCGTGTGATTGCCAGTAATGCACTACGTTAAAGGGCAAAACGGTAGCAGAGGAATGTTGTCAGAGAAGTTGGCAAAAGCGTGATAGAATGTTTACTTGCTGCTTTCAAAGCTTTCAATCAACTTCACTTGCACTTTACCTGGACTCTAGGTGGAATACATATTGCCGAGAATTTGCTTTCATCCCTACTTGACAGGTAAAATGAAGTGGATGTGGGCTGTGATGTGAGTGAGCAGGTGTGTGATGTTTTAATGATGTGATGGATATAATTATTCTCTGATCATGATTCTCTTAAATATTCTAATTTTCACAATTTCATCCCTACTTGACAGATAAAATGAAGTGGATGTGGGCTGTGATGTGAGTGAGCAGGTGTGTGATGTTTTAATGATGTGATGGATATAATTATTCTCTGATCATGATTCTCTTAAATATTCTAATTTTCACAATTGTGCAATTAGCAATCCTAATTCCTTACCACTAACTATCCCTTCTTACGCGGCCTACGGATACTACTCTAGATATAGCAGCTCATCAGTTTCTTAAATTTTTCTTTGATAAAATACGTAAAGTTTTAAATATAAATGTAAAATCAACAATTAACTCAAAACTAATAAAAAATAAACAGTCAGTGAGTATTACTACATGTTGCCACAAAACTAGCGTAACAGCGCTAACGTAGCGTTAGCGCATTAGCATTAACAATTCCGCATAGCGTAATTGCGAGGAGAGCTCTAGCTGTTTTCTCATCCGCTCAACTCTTCATTTTCATCATCATCACTGCCGTCGTGCAGCCAAGCAAGTGCAACAATGAAATGCGCCTGCAAGGAAGCTGTACTAAACACTGAGCAACCCTTTTCGCTATCAATCCATCCCCGTCAGAAAAACATCATTCCCAAGCAATTTTGCATACCATGAATGAATGCATTTTTCTCATCCTTCCTCGCATTTATACTCCATTTTTACCATCATTATTGAGATCAGCTCTACGAAGGGAATTCCTTTTTTTCGCTGAAAAAATTCACAAAGTATTGTTGGACTGTGCAGCGCTTTTTGCTTTCCATCAACAATTGAGACTGTGTGCAGCTGTACTGTCTATTGTTGCACGCTGAAGGTAAGCTATAGTAAATTGCAGACTTACAAAGCATTCACGCTCTCAACAATTCAGCAAAAAAATAGTTCTCACAAAGTACTTTTTATATATCCTCCACATGCCATTTTATTAACGATAATGGCAGAGTGCAGAAGCTTCCACTTCTCCCAGGCAAAAATCCACCTCAGCAATAATACGCAACAATGACGCTCTCATCTTAGGAGAGTACTCCTCCTCATGAGCTCCTTCAACAATTGGGATTGTTATTATTACAAAATGAAACGTGTGTGGACTTTTCATATATAGAAGGCACACGCACACTTGCAGCCTTTATTATAAGAGGGTATGCCCATTTATGCTTAAATAGCTTCAAGTTAACTACACAGCCGTAGCCCTTTCAGTATTTAAAAGTAGTGTGGAAAAGATCCCTATAAATATATTATTGCGAATGGTTGGTAATCTTGCATGGCAATCTATAAGCAACTGGTTTTCTTGTTCACTCATTCACCAAGTCAGTATCCTTTTCGCTCTCCATCCATAACCACCATCGACGGACGCAATAGTGACCGACAGACCGAGAGCAAGGAGATCTGGCATGGACTTAAATTACGTGCTCCTTTTTATTATCTTCCAAAAAATATCTGGATTTTGTGGCTATTTCTGTGCTGTAGTCAGTCCCCTTTATTAACCCTTTTTATTCACTTATCCAGTTTCAGTCTGGGACTTAATTCTGTACATAAACCTGGATTGTATTACATGACCGATCAACCTTTAAAACTTGATTAGAGGCCATGATCAGCATCAGAAGCACACAGCCTTGTCCATTTTTCCTTGTTGTTCTTATTTTTATACGTTTCCTCCAAAGTGCTTAGCTACACTTTTGCTTACAAGAATCCCAGTTCAGTGTCATTTCTGGTGTCCTCTAAACTACAAGTTTGAAGCCTGCGTCCCTGGACATTTCAGAGAGTTTTAGCCTTTCTGCCTTGCTTACTTTTTTTTGATGACAAATGAACTTCCTTGGTTTACCTATTTTTGTGCTGCTCTGTGTGGAAAAACAACATTTTTGAGATGAAAACGAATGCACATGCGTTTTCTAAATGATTTTGTTTTTGTGTCTGTGTGGACGGCTCAAAAAGTCGCAGAAAAAGTAATCAGCCACAACTTCAACCCTTTTCGTATCTGTCTGTGTCTTGCACTTTGAAGGAAGCTTTGTCATTGTCATCATCTCGCATCGTCAGAGGGCTACTTTTTATTGTGTCTGCTCCTTATGAACAAAGTTAAAGTGAACATTGTTGCAGCAGTTTCAGCATTGTTGTCGTCCCATTGTTCACGTTTTTTGTTTTGGTGAGATAACGCATATTATATCTACTGCTCCTGCTACACGCATGTTCACATTTGGATTTTTTTTCCTGATGGAAACCCCTTTAAAAATTACCTTTTTCTTTTAAAAAACGTGTGTTCTTTCCTTGTGTTGTGGTGGAGTGCGCGAGTTCACCTGAATTCTGACGGTGGTGAAGTATGAGTTGTGATCACGTACGGACTTACAAAAAATGTCGTCGTGTGTCTACGTACATAGTGGCGGTGATGTAGCGTGCACTCGTTGATTATGCAATACTCCTCCTTTTCTTAATGAAAATGAGAGACTGTTGAAGTGCATGAAAATGCACATTAAGCCACACAGCTAATTACTGGACATGATTCAGGGAAAATTATTTTTAGAGAAGGAGTTCAAAACTGACCACCACAGATAGCTGCTTAGCACTATCTAAGTTATCAAACAATTATCTTTACTGCAATTACACCATTGGCTGAAAAAATAAATCAAGGAGTGTTGGCCAGATATGATTTTCAGTATCAGTGTCAGCGCAATTTCTGAACTTGTAAGTAAAAGGAATTATTTTCTTTTCAGTAAATGTAAATAAACATACCTAAAAAATAAAAACGATAATTACAGCTTCTTTTACACTAAAACATATTTACATCTTGCTTTTTCTTACGTGTTCGCTCACTTACAAAAAAATTGTTGTATGCAAAAATGAGAAAGCTCTCCTCTTTCTAATTTTTTTTTTCTACTCGCATCAAAACAGCAAACTCCCTCCTCCTATTCTTCTACACTTTATTAGGCTATTTTAGAACATTATATTTAAGCGCGTGCCTATTTATATGGCTTTTCCCATTTTGTTCCTCTTATTCTGATAGAAGTTGTATTATTGTTTTCGGCCAAAAATTAATATTTTAATTTATAGAGACCCACTTGCAGCTGCAAATTAAGTGCAACTGAAGGGGCTGCATAGACTTAAATGGAGGTGATCCGCTGTACTACCAACAATTATAATTAGCACACTTGAAAGGACTATTGTTAGTCTGATATATTGGAATCTGAAACTTGAAATGGATTACCAAAAAAAGCTCCCTGTGAAAATAACATAATGCTGCTGACATGAGTTTGTGTAGGATCGCCCAAGCTAAAAATGGAATATTATGATGCAGCTTATGTTGTTTAATGGGAAAAAAATTCTTAGATATTTTTAGGAGTGCAGTTTATATATTTTTTACACAAAAGAGAACAACTATCTATGTACTTTCAGGAAAATGGAATATTATGATGCAGCTTATGTTGTTTAATGGGAAAAAAATTCTTAGATATTTTTAGGAGTGCAGTTTATATATTTTTTACACAAAAGAGAACAACTATCTACGTACTTTCAGGTTAGTATAATTTTTGTTAGTTCTATGCAAAATCCAACAACTATCTCTTAACATAGGTTGGCTGTTTGGCTCTGCTCTGTAACAGGATTATAGCAAATTGCAATTGCACAGCTGAATGAGAATGAAAAAGAAACATTTAACAATTACTTTTTATGTATATTTTGTAAAAAAAATAAACAACTTCTCAAAGTCAAGAGTCAAGGGAATCAGATTGCACTTTTATACGTACTTTTCTGAACTGTTTTTCGTGCAGGTGTAGCACTTACGAGGGAGATATGAAAATTAAATCCTTTAAAACTGAGCACATTTTAAAATATGGGTAGGTATTTAGGTAAATATGGTTGAATTGTTTAAGGTCTCTCAGAAAGAGAGAGAGAGAGGTAGGCATTGTTGATAATTTGATCACGATTCCAATCCAATTCTAAACTTTAAAAAATATTCCTCCTCATGATGAAATTAGACATGCATATAGAAAGGGAAGGAAGGCAGAGAAGATGATGCACCTCTTTTTCTTGCAGATGATATGTTTGATGTATTTCTGCAAAGTTCACTTTTACTTTGCGAAAAAAAATTTTTTTGGCTAGCGTCTTTTTTCTGCGTAAAATAAAAAAAGGAAAATTGAAAATGCATTGCGAAGCTACCTAAACTGTCTACTTTAAGTAAATGCGAAGTTTATATTGGCCTGTGTGTGTACCCAAGTTAAATTGTGGCATTGACCATAATATCTATTACGATGAAAGTTTAGCTTAACAAGGGAAGAGGTGGAAAACTGTGAGGTGGTTGTAGCCATAAGATGATGGCGATGATGGTGCGGTGGTGGTGTGCTCAAAAAGTCCATTTTCATGACGAGAAAAAAACATCCCAACATTTTTTTTTTCTCCACCGTGTCAAAGTATCCTGAACTGATGAGGAGTAATGAAGCATCAGCTTTTTTATTTGAAAAAAAACTATACCTAACTATTTCTTAATAGTTGTGCAGCTGCAGAAATTTAGTTGAATGCACTTTTAAAGATAAAACACAAAGCAAAAGCAGAAACGCACAATAATTATGCTGGTTTCGCTAAAGCAATATGATAATGATGATGATGTTGATGATATAATGATGACTAGGAAAAAGGAAAAGTGTGGTTTGGTTGGGATGATAACTCTTATAGGACGGCAACGCAGTGCCTCTCTACTCCTCTGATAAGATGAGAGATGAGATAGGGAACATTTTTTTCTCATTTTTCAATTTTATTATCTATTCTCAAGTCGGAAAAACAAAAAAAAATTCTCTATTGACAAAGTAATCTTTTTCCATACTGGGAAATGAATGTAGGTGCCAAATTAAATTATCGAAAAGTACTCACTCACTACTCACCAACAGTGTAAGAAGCAGCATCACTCTAATGTTTGGGTTAAAGGTCACACTAGGAATTGGACATTTTTCTCGTAATTTCCTTTAAAATTTCTCCTAATTATATAAAAAATGTGCCTATTTTTTACAATCCTCTTGTGCATGTACACAAGACTAAAGTTTTTCTGTCAGTTTGCTGTAATTTAATGCAGTAAATGGCGAAAAATTCTTTGTTCATGTCACCTTTCACATTTCCATTCTAACAGAATTCATCTCCTGTCATTTTGACTCCTTTTTTCTGCTAAAAACAAAAAAAAATTCATTCCTTAATGATTTTTTCTTTTACAAACGCGTAAATGACAAACATCTGAAAAGTGTTTTTATCTTGAATGCCTAACTTCTGTTGCTATATTTTATCGTTATATTTCAATTTCTAATTTAGCTGAGGAATGTAGCCCTTTCTTGACTAACATTTTTTTTACATAAAATTGCAAAAATTGTAAGTGGTACTCCCAAACTCATCTTCATTTCATGTCATGATGAGCTCATCGCAACACAAACTGCTCACCATCATAAATGCAATAAAATCGCATCAGCAGCACTAACCACAACCGTGAGGGAGTAATTTAAACTTCACCTTGATTACATTACACTACCATTTTACCCCCTTCAAAGTTAGCAGAGTCGAGCATACCATATCACATTGCGTTGCGACTTTTTAAAGTTTTATCACTTTACCTCGAAGTCTAAAGTTGCTTCTGCTGTTTGCTCATTCATCTTCACACAGGAAACATTTTTCAGAACGTTCCTTACAAGGGAAAAATCATTTAGAAGCTAAATGCGCCGCACTGCAGTCTCACTGCGACGCATTTAAGGCAAAACCAGAAGAAGACTTTGACTCACTAAAAAAAACCTAGTTAACTAACCAACGCCAAACTAATATGTGAGAATGCTCGCAAAAAAGTCCTTTTTTCCTTTAATGAAAATAGCGCTCGCTTTTAGCCCGCTGATGCTTATCATCACTGCACTGCACTGAATGAAAACGACTTTTTTTTAACATCCTATACTCAACCCAGCATTTTTATGACGTTTAATTTCGTAAGCAGAACACCAAACGGTAGCAGAAACAATTTTTTCTCGAGCAGTAAAAACTTACCTAAATTTCTGACCTTGTTTCCTTCATCATTGAAGAAATGCCATAAATAAAAGAGATACGGACCTCTCTCTCTCTCTCTCTCTCTCTCTCTCTTGACTTTATTCCAAGTCCAAATCAAGCCATTTAGGAAATGATATTTTTTTGGTTTGAATATTTTTTTCTGATGACTAGATAAACTTTTTATTGGTGATAGGAGTGTAACATGTCTACCTTAACAGTTAACTGTTTTTTCCTAGTGACTCTTTATTGATGATAATGAGTGTTAACAAGTTAGTTAAAAATTGGACATAAAGTTATTCATCATCATTATTATCAACAGCAGATCAATCATAAACTCTAGGATTTATGTCTCATGCAGACCATTCCAACTTCAAGTTTCTTTATCTGGCAGTCCCGGTAGATTTTTTTGGCGTTAGTTTTTGGCGTGCATTTTTTTACAGTCCCTGATTTGGCTCGAGTAGAAATTGGTTTAAAAAATGGAAGTGGAGATAATGAGAAGTGTTTCGATTTAATTGGAGATCCACACGAAAATGATTTTTTTTCTACTTCTCTCATTTGGCTTCCTGTAAAAAAATCGATGTAAAACACAAAACACTCAAAATTTAAGTATACGATTTCCCTTTATGGAACTGGATCAAGTTGAAGGATTTAGCAGTTCCGCTTTTTCTTTGTATCAATAAAAAAATTGTCTTAGTTTTTAAGGGAAACTATAAAAAATGTCACTGCCCTATAATTAGTTGCTCAATTTCACAGGCCTTTTTAAACAGAGGTGGACAGACGGCTGCTTCCCACTCTCACACTCGCATAACTGTTCATCCTTGTCCTCTCATTAAAGTTATGTTTATTGGCAAATGGGAGAAATAAAAATGTGTGCGAGAGATTCCCTAAAAATACATTTCGCGTATTCTGACCAATCAGAGTGGGCATAAACAATCCATGCAAAGTACTTGAATTTAAATTTACACGCACTAGGTTATGAATGACTCTCATAAAAATGTGTAAGGAATTGGGTGGGGTCATCTTGTCTTCAACTTTGTCTTGTCTTTTCATCTCATCATCCCTGTAATAATGTTGGATAAATTATGCGCATCGCATCAACTTTGGCGATATCCTCATATGCCTAAATGCCTACTCATTTTGTGGTTATTGTCACGACTGCATTGTTTGGCAGGAGCCAGAATTATTTCTATCAATTCCATACCCGGCAATTTAGACAAAACTGCTTGCTTGCTAATTATTGGCAAATTACATATATGATCTTTGACAAAAATTAATGGGCTCTATGAGAACTTTAAACCAGACTGACTACTACAAAGTGAATTTTCTCGTTTCTCTTTTTTGTACAAAAAAATCTTTTATATCAGACTCGTCAAAATTTGTACATCGATTTCCAATAAAAATATGTCGGAAGAGTGGACGACAGACTAGAGCCATGTAGGTAGCTCTCTTACCTTGAACAAAACAAAAAAATTCGAGGAATCTCTTTTTTCCTGTATGTTGCCTACTGCTCTGCCCCTCTGCCCAGTTCCCTCCTCAGTTGTAAATTGCAATTTTGCAGTAAGAGGGACATCGCAAACAGCATACCTGCATGGGCGACAGCCTTCACAGAGGTAAATACCTATATAAGTTCAATGTCGAAGTCGAAATGTCATCGTGATCTCATCATTTCAAAAATTATACATAGTTTTATACATTGTATTTATAGTTCAGTACCAGAATTCTAGCAGTATAAGTTAACTTACCTATTTATATATCCGTGTGGCTGAGTCTTTTAGCTGCTTCTGTTTTTTCACGATCTTGATCTGTCTCGCTCCCTCAGAAAATGATCTCATGTCAAATTATCTATAATTTACCCAAGTGGACAGTAAAAAATTATGGAGGGGCTGCTACTACTGCTCCGCTCCTATCTAATTCTACTGCAGACGCATTTTTATTACTGGTACACTTATCATAATCAACTAATTTTATGCCTTTGCCTCCCTTATTGCTTCTGCCATTTCGATTTTTATTTCCCCCTTCAAAAATTGATTTTTATTAGACTGTTTTCCCTGGTAAACCTTTACCTTGTATTGTTTGTAAGCAATCTGCTGCTGATTTATGTAGTGAGTTGTTTACGAAAATCCTGCTGCTCTTGTCCTTCCTTCATTGTTGCTGCCATTATTAAATGGTATTGAGCTGTGTTCAATATCAATGTAAAGTGAAATCATATTTTTAGGATGATAAGTCAAATGGCTGAAGCTGTCAAAGTAAACAGCGCCAAGTTACATTGTACCTATTGAAAATTAGTTTTTATTGGCCAAACATAAAAAAGTGACATTTCCATTTTCTAAGTATGCCTATTACCCTATTACTAGTTGATTTTAATAGGTAATAGACAGATAGTTATCGCTGTGTGCCAGCTTGTAATCAAGCACTAGTCAGGTTCATCCCATAATCTGTCTTCTTGTCACATTTTATTATTTTTTCTGCCTGTAACATCCCGTCGGCCTTGCTCTGGATACCCGTTTTCCTTGTGAGCAATTATCCATCTTCTGCAACAGAAAAGCGACAAAAAGCTCGTCAGTCGTGGCAAATTGTTTCTCCTCAGTCAAAAATGTCAGTAAAGCCAGACTATAATTGTACAGCGAAAGAATGAGATAGGAAGAGCCCCAAAGAATTTACTCCTTCTCGTCTTTGAGACAACCTGTAAATATTTGTTCTGGTCGCTTTCAGCTTGGAGAAGCAAATCATTTTTTTTCTCACTGTCTTCTACGAGCCACCCGACATATCATCTGAGTTGTGATGTACCCCATCCTATTTTTAAATTCTTTTTTTTTCATTTGCTACTGAAAAAGAAGGTAGAACGGTACCCTCTTTAGCTTACGCTACCTTTAGCTACATTTTAGCTACTTTTAGCTTTTGACTTGATCACTTTTACTTCTTCAGCTGAAAACACAATTGAATTTCATTCATAAAGTCTTTTTCACTCTCACTTGGCGACTTGACTATAAGCCAGTTTCCAATATACAATTTTTTTCTCATCTAGTATAAAAATCGTGTGAATTTTATTGTCAAATCGTCACCAGTCAAAACTAACTGTGTGAACGGACGACTTATAATTTTTACTTTTACAAACAGGTCTGTAAATATATGTGCTTAGCTTAAAACTGGTAAGTATGTGTGAAATGAGTGGCGACTTGACGAGTTGACGAGAAGAGGTATTTAGGCCTGCAGGTCAGTTCAGGTGGAATCTCTCATGAAAAATATTTACTAGTTCTTATCATCAAGTAACTCTCCGCTTTGAGCTGCCGCCGTTACTCATATAAAAATTTACTTTTTTCGCATTGTGCTGAATTTTTATAGGATTGCAGCTATTGCAGGACATTTTCAGTGCACTGCATACGGCGATGCAAGTTACAGCAGGGCTAGAATTATTCAGGTTGAGCTATGAGTTTGCGAGACTGCATAGGAGGCGGATATATCAAAATGAGTTTTTTTGAACGTTGGGGTGATAGAGGTGGAGGTGGCAGTAGTGTGGAGTAGTGGGAGGTATCAGCGAATATATCTACTTGGGTATAGGCGTTATCTAATAATTTTATGCTATCCTGATAAAGGAAATTGCAGATGGAAGCGTTTAGATAAGCAAAATAAGAGAATTGCTCATGCGAACTTTTTATTCCACAGCAGAAAAAATGAGAAATTAGTCAAATCAAATGGAAACTGTTATGGATGTGAGAGATGATGGTGGTCCACAATTTTTTTATGAATATTTATGAATTATTGTCTTAGCGTACATTTACACAGTGTACAGTAATAAGATTTAAACTACCTTACCTAAGATTATGACTGTCATTTACCTTGTGGCATGGCCAAGGGGACGCAGACAGACGTTTAGTCAGAAAAGATATTTTTATTTCGCTCTCCATTTTATTTATTTTTTTCAGACTGAAATGGAGTTGTATGGGATCCCACGCCCTTAATAACTTAGCCCTTAGCAGAATAAGGAATAGGTACACCTGTAGAGCCTTAGGAGTTTAGTTTTATCACGCATTTTAGCAAAAACACATTCCATTCAGTTTTTTTAGGTATTTCATTCAGTGGATTTTGCGCATGTATAATAAAAAATGGTTTGGGAGACGAATACGATAGTCAAATGGGTGTAGTTGTAGTTGCCGTGTATGCGAAAAAAAGTTATGTTACCGTCGGTAATCTATTTTCAGTACCTGTTCTGGTCCAAATAGTGTTTCATCGTGTAACACTTTTTTCATTAGCATTTTAGTCCCTTTACCAAGTTTTCTTTGAGAGTATGCGCAAAAAAGCTGAAATACGAAGTAAAGCAAATGGGATCGGCAGTTGGCAGTTTTACCAATCCTTTGTTCTTATCCGAGCTTTAATTAGTTGAAGAAGGAAATGAGAGGAGGAAATTGAATTACACAGGGAGAAGGAGAGAGTGACAAACTTTTCCTTTCTTTATTGCTTAATTAGTTGTATTGAAGAAGTGGATTATTACACTATCAAGTACTATCCACTCCACTC
Source organism: Acrocyrtus sp. NNG-2020 (assembly GCA_027744115.1). NCBI lineage: Eukaryota > Metazoa > Arthropoda > Collembola > Entomobryomorpha > Entomobryidae > Acrocyrtus > Acrocyrtus sp. NNG-2020. Next base: position 40,801 of record JAHZND010000977.1, read on the forward strand.
ATACAAAAGACAAAAAATTCCTTTTGTCTGTTGCTGAAAACTCATAAAATAATAATCAATAATACATGCCTATTACTCTCCAAACAACATAATTATTCAACATTCTGTGTGTTATTAGTGTGTGTTACTTTAGAAATAAAAGGGGGAAGACTTGTTGAAGAAGGCTGTTGCAAAATTCTTGTGCAGTTTCCTCCACTTACCTTTTGGATAAAAGTTGCCGTAAATCTAATTTTATTGCGGGGGGTGGAGCAATTACCACTGATTTGTTTTGAGGAGACCGGTTCAAAAAAATAAGACAATACGTTTTTTCCCCTTTTGCTACACACAGATGAACACAAACAGTAGTCAAAAGACTAACAATTTACAATAACTTTTTTTCAACAAAAGAACATTTTACATCTTAAATCATCGTTACATGCAGCAAGCGCGCTTTTATCATTTTCAGCTAAATGGGTGGGATTGGAATTCCCTTGAAAAAAACTGCAGTCAAAATCAAACCTAGAAAAAAATATTTCTGCAGTGTAGGTGTACTACACTCTCAGTCATTTTTATTGCATTTGGAAAAAAATATTATAGCTTAGTCAGCAACCATGTATCCAGTTGCAAATAGGTCTGTAAGCGGACATAAAAGCTGCGGGATGAGGCACGATAGGAGCATTAAGGATTGTACGTAGTTTCACAGAGATGCGGTAAATACAGCATGGGATTGATGAATCATCGAAGAATCATTCATAAAACTGATGTTTTTCATATGAAATGACATTACTCATGCTTTTTTGGAGTCTACTCATATATGTATGAGTGCAGAGCGTAGCTGTTCAATTTAAGTTCTTCTTTTGCAAAAAAATAGTAGTAAACGTAAACATCAGTAATCAATTAATAATCTCAAATATAAAAAAAGAGGTGGTCGGGTGGTCGTCATAAATCACGACAAGCTCCGTTTCGCTTTTTTTACCATTTAAAAATCTCTGTCTTTTGTTCCTACTTCCTTGAAGGAGCTATTTGGCGATTTTGTAGATTCAGTGCAGAAAATTTGATTACAAGAAGTAGTCCTTTAATAGTGAACAAACTGGGACGGCGATGAAGATCACTTATTGATTGTAAATATGTCAGATAAAATCATTCTGAACGTTTTATAGTGACGCCTCTCTCGGCAATTAAAAGTGAAGAGGCTTCCGTTTTGCTCTCAATTAAGAAGTCTCTTTATAAATTAAAAAATATTGTAATCAATTTTCTCGTCGCAAATTGCAATTAGGAAGAAACTTGTGCTTTTTGCACTCTGAAAGAGCATTCCAAGAAAGTTGTCTAAATGGATTCTGAGCTAATGACATCTATAAAGTAGGAAGGGTGCATTGCATGGGTACCAAGTACCAGGTAGCAGTGAAATGGTAAAAATGCCAAAAAAATAATTGTTTGAAATGGTCTATGTAATTGTATGAATAGCAGTTTCTCTTTCTCCCATTGCATAGTCCACTATACAATTTTCTATTTTTACATTCAAGCAATTTTTAGCTTTTTTTTAGCTTTTTTACTGCTCTCCTTAGTCAACCTTCACATTTCTCTTATTCTGCTAATTAATCTTCCATAAAAATGAGTACAACCTGCTGAGTTTCTACAATTGACTGCAGTTTATGAACCTCCTCTCCTACTTTTCCACATTAATACTGTTCTTTGAACTACTTCAACAAGTCTATACCTAGATTAATTGAATACAGATGTAGAGTGTCCATTTTTATGACATTTTCCCCTTAAAAAGCTTATTGATTGTGGTAACAATGCAATTGTGACGTTTTTATCTATTTACTGTACATGTCGTACCTTCACAGAGCGATCATAATCAGCCATCCATGCATCCGCATAACCTTATCGTCGCACGTGCTTACATAAAGCTGCAAGCAACATCCTCCTCTAGATTTAATTAAGGTGCAAAAAATCTGTTCTACTGTTAAAAGCGCATTGCCACATTAGCGCTTTTTCCATCACTCCCCCTACACATGATTAGAGCTGTTATATTGTGTGCTTGGAATTAATTAGCTTAGTTCATGCCTAATTAAGTTACCTAAGGATTAAATTATTTGCCGTTAATGGCGGCGCTTTACTCCCTTGACTCGTGGCAAGTCATGCACTTCTCCGTTCTCACATCCATTTTTTTTAAACTGAACTTCAGTTGACCGTCTCCAATGAAGCGGTAAAAAAGGTAATAAAGTGATGACATTCAGCTAGCAGTTTACGATGTCAGTCATTAAGCCACTTTTTTCGCCTATTAGTCTGATTACCTAGAACGCGAGCAAAAATTATTATTGCTCTTTTGGTTTGCTACATAATTTCTGCAATGGCACAACATTCAAAGGCAGCAGATAAGCATTTAGAGATGGAGACAGCCCTCGTGTCTTGTCAAAAATGCGGTTTTCTGACAGTTGATGGTCTCCCCGAAAGGCGTAAATCCTTCCTGGTTGAATTGCAAAAGTGGTTTTGTGTCCGCCAATTTGTGAGATAATTGGCTCCTTGTCAATTCTAAATTATTTCATAAGACAACTCTTGTGGAATGCAAGATGCAATTCGGTTTCGAGTTGGCGGCAAGATCACATCAGTCTAAAAATCTCTAAATTGCCATTTTTTATGGCTCTAAGCAAGTGGCAACGAGTAAACTAGTCCAGCTCATAAATTGACTGCTTGATTGAGGAAGGAGACCACCCAATCTGTTAAATTTTTTCAGACTTTCAAAGCAAACTTCTTCCCTTTTTCAGTAATATTTTATGCAAATTTTGCGCAACTGCCTCTCTACCCCCAAACCATTCACCTTCCAAGAACTCTTTCGTAAAAATTCACAAATCTTTTCCTAATTTATAATTCCACTGGAAATTCCAGTTGTCCTCTGTTTACTGCCTCCAACCATGTCCTTATCTCCTCTTCGTTGCTTGTTACTACCTTCTCTTTTACTCTTTTTTTATCATTATCTGTTATCTCGTAACTTTTCTCTACCTAAATTAATTAACTTTCCATGCCATACACACCAACTATTTTACAATAATGACTAACGATTCACATTTATAGGCGACTAGTGCTTGTTATCTCGTTTAATTTTAGCACTTTTACATTCGCAAACAACCCTCTCGCTTTATAACTTGCGCACAGCTACCCCATTGCCAATTTAGTAATTCAATCCAACCAATCCACTCTAATTTGCATTTTTCCTTTAACCTTCTCATATGTCTTTTCAAGAAATGGGTG